>JAMAHN010000025.1:587649-600659 GCA_023627535.1 Aspergillus sp. S1802E
TTCCTCCGTTTTCTACTGTCCAACCCAACTATCTCAATCGAGCCTAAAAAATTTTGCATAGCAAATTCTCGAATGTCCTACCACATGCGCACGTTGACCGCGCGTCTCCTGAATGGCTTCGACGTCTGGGATGAGAACGAGGATGACTCGATCGGCATCCAAAGCCGCATGCTCCGCAAGTCAGCGGCCAAACACCTCGCCGCGTGGCTCCTGGACAAATCCAGCGCGTTGAGTCTTTTGATACGTCCATACAGACCAGAGGACGAGGTTGCAGACACCACGAGCCAGCATAAGAAAAAGAGCAAAAAGAAGAAGACAAAGAAGCAGCTCCAGCTGGAACATCAACAGCCCCCCCCTGGCATACCACACGACGGGCGCTTTGAGCGTCTGGTAACTTTATTTCGAGAGGCGGGCGAGCGGGCCACCTGTTTATTCGTCCAGCAGCATGACTATTACTGCATAGAAGACTGCGTCGAGGACCTGGGTCCCTTTGACGGGCCGGTCACGGGGAAGGAGGACCCTGGGAAGCTCGCCGACCAGAAGGCGAACGTAAAGATGATGGCGCATATTTATTCGCGAGACGACTATCCGGAAGGCGTGCTAAATGGGCGCTGGCCGGTCCTGATGGTTCGACCGATGATCACGGCAGTTGTGACTGATCAGTATTGCCATTATCGGTTGCAGGAGCTGGTGACGCAGAACTTGTGTCGGTCGATTGTCGTTCTGGATAAGCATGAGCCGATCTCGATTAATCGGACTAAGTAGTGGGATTGCTATCTGTGGCCTTTTTGATCTTTAGTATTAGAATTGTGGATTCGTAGGCAGTTCCTTGGCCCCTAGTTAATCTACGGCTTGGTTACATACAACTGCCCTGGAGAAATAAAACAATCAACTCCAGATGTTCAGACCAGATAAAACCCACTAACGTTAATCAGAATCCTCCCACAGGTGATTCTCCCACCCCCTCCCATCATCCTCCGTCACCACCACCCACATCACCCTCTGCGCCACCTTCATCTCCCGTTTCTCAACCCGTTCCAACCCCCTCTGACTCTGCGCCAATTTCCTCGTCACCCGCTTTTCCCTCTCTTTGTCAATCTTCTCCCTCTTCTTCTCCCACTTCCGCATCTCCTTCTCCATATCCTCCTGCACAATCAACCGGCCCTGCATCGACTCCCCCAGCGGGCCCTGCAGCCGTTCCCGCGCCCGCGCCCGGATCTCGCCCTGCGCCGTCTCCACCTCCGCTACTTTCATGTCAAGCTCGCGGGAGGCTTCTTCGGCCTCGAGGGCTAGTTTTGTGGCTTTGTCGCGCTTGCCGCTGAAGAGGGCGTTTTGGCGGGAGGCGAAGGCGCGGGATTGAGTTTCTGAGGCTCGTTTTAGCCAGTTCTCCGACAACGGCAGGTCGGCTGTGAATTCGAGGGGTTGGACGTAGCCGGTTAGGGCGGACATGCGCCGGAGTTGGGGGTCACTCCTATCGTCGTTGGATTCCTGGGTGGGGGAGGTGGGTTGTTGTTTGGTCGTTTCGTCGAAGCCTGTGTGTGTGCTTGAAGACGGAGGATTGGGCGGTAGGGGTGAGGATGGTGATGGTGAATATCCCTCCTCTTTCTCACCCTTCCCCTTACCCTTGCCTTTACCTTTACCTTCAACACCCTCTCCATCATCATCAAGAGAATCATCCTTGTCGACAAAAACCTCCTCCCCTTCCCCATCCCTTTTCTTCCGGCCACCCCCACCCCCAACCTCAAACACCTCCCCGGGAACCCCCACCACCTCCATCATCTTCCGCGTCTTGAGCACCTGCACGCGCAAACCCCGCGGCACAAATAACTCCTCATTCGCGAGCCTCAGGTACGCCTGCGTCCGCATCTGCGAGAGCTTAATCGACCCATACTCGGTGGCCACTTGCACGCCCAGCGCGGCGAGCTGGACTTCGAGCAACGGCACGAACCCGAAGATGCTGGTCGTGGCGCTGGCGGCTTGCAGGTAGGGATGGGCGAGCCAGACGGCGTTGAGGCCGTCGATGAAGGCGAGGAAGTCGGTGGGGGAGATGGTGCCGTTGAGGTAGGAGGTGTTGGGGCCTTGGTAGGTCGTGCTGGTGGCGTTGTAGGTGGCTGTTGTGGTGGCCAGGGCGGGTGGGTAGGCGCGTGCGAAGGGGCGGTAGATTGTGCCGTGGAGGGTGTGCGATGTTTCTGTTGTTTTTTCTTTGGTTAGGGAGGGTGTGGTGGGTTGGGGTCCCTGATGTGGGTATATGGGGTAGATAGATGAGATGGAAGGGAGTGTTCTATGGTATAGCATTGTGGATGGATGGCTCATCTCCTCTACTAAACCACATAGGTAAAGTAAGTAGAGTAAGTAGATAGAGAAATGTGGGGTAAGCCCCAACCCAACCATACCATCTTCCGTCCAGCAACTAGATAAAAATGTGGGGAACAGATAAAAAAAAAACCTACGCGGAATAACACACGGCAACTTCCTCTCCCCGGGCCCATCCTCAATCTGATTCCTAATCAACGTAGGCGGCTCCGGATGCTCACTATACGCCGGCAGCGGAGGCGGGTCGAACGGTGAATGCGCATACGTGAACCCAGGAAACCCATCCTGCGTGGTATGTGTCGGGCCCGGCACAGGCGAGTGGGCGGAATAATCATACAGGTGTTTTTCATCAGTGGGGTGCGATTGGGACTGCGTGGACGGGGTACGGGACGGCCGTGGTGGTAATGGCGGTCTGTAGCTTTCCTTTAGGTCTTTTTCGTCCATGGTGAGGGCTGCTGAGGACTGGTTGGGAGGGATATATATAGAGGCTAGAGGGCTGAAGGATGGGGAACTGATGATTGATGGGGAGAGATTTTTAGATGTTTGTTTGGTTTGCGTCGCGAGGGCGGGGGAGATTAACTAGGATTAAGGTTGATGACTCAGCGGGGTTATTTTCTGGTTTCTTTTGGGGTGTTTATTTGTCGATCTATTTATTATACCTTTGTCGGGGTATGCCTAGCTAGTACTTGTTTAGAAATGATTGGATTGCGCTGGTCTCATATATTTGCAAATACATATACATATAGATGATATCAAATATACACCAGAAATCAACCTCCCTACCTATCCGAGACAGATCTAACCCCTGTCAGCCGTATACGGAGGAGGTGGATCGTGCACCACGTCTGCCTCTCCCGGTCCCTGTCCAGGACCTTCTCTTCGCTGTCCAGTTGCAAAAGTAGTCAACTCCACCTCCGAGGGAGTCTTCTTCTTCGTCACCCGTTTCTTCTTCCAGAAGATAATACCTCCGACAACGATACCCAATCCGACAACCCCCACTACGACTCCAATAGCTATCTTCGCCTTAGTAGCTAGCCCTCCCGATGGCTTCTCGTATGTCGATTTGCATCCCAGACTATATTCGCTATGAGGTTCGATGGATGTTTCGTTGACTTTATCGACGACCCTATCGCAGTCGAGTGGGAGGTCGGATTCGATTCGCAACGTTTCGAACTTTCCGAGGTTGGGCAAGGAGACACTAGGCATTGTTAGTTCCTTGAATGGATGGTGTATGTTCCGTGCGAGAATGTCCCACTCTTCAATCTGTCCTTCAAGGATAACATTACGGCTTTCGGTGGCTGGTAGGGTGACGTTGAGAGGATAGCTCGACCGGATTCTCAAGATACCGGCGACGTCTTGAAGACGAGGCATAGAGAGTCTGGAAGAGTCAGTCATCTGACGAGAATAACGTACATAAACATGAAAAGAGGGGAGACAGAATGGGGGCTACGGACCCTGTGATACGACCCTCTAGATCGAGCCAATCGTCGCAGTGTGTCACGTGCGGAAAATGAAACTGTACAGATGTGTTTGCCGAGTGGACGGATAATTCCGCAGTAGATAACTTGGGCGCGATGAGCCTAGCCGGGTACATTAGCATTGCGCAGTGGATGTGCTTATGATAAGGGCAATCAAGGCAAGGACTCACTCGGATACATCTCCCGCGATAAGCACCTCCTGCGCGACTTCAAGATTTGGCAGAGACACCTCCATTGCGCGCCGTGGACCCGGTCCCTCGTTATAAAAGCCCTTGCTGCACACCTCTTGGTTGCAGATGTTTAAACCACGGGTGACATTATGCAGTGAGTCGAAGCTTACTCTAGTATTGGTCAGCGACCACAGATCGGTTTGGCTATCAGAGAATGGGAGATAGGTGGACTCAAACACATACTTGGAATAGTTGCCCCGCAGGAAAAGGCGATCCGCCTTCTTCAGTCCGCTGAAATCCAACTTCGCGTGATCGATGTGCTGTTGAAGATGCATAGAACGTAGATATTCGAGCTTCGGAAGGGATATTCTCTCCAGCGTGTCGGCTAAGGATCCCACCTGTATGTCGCTTTGCATGTACTGAAGGTCAGGTAGGTCGATAACCGTCACTTTAGGCGTCGGTTTGAAATCCCACCAATCCAGCATGATTTCTCCTGTGATGTTGGTAATGTTGGGCAGAATGAACTGGCCGGTAAAGTTGTTCGCTATCATGAGGGCACCGATCATGGTCGTGCAGGAAGAAGACAGTGCATCGATGTAGCGTTGGTCGGTGACGTTGAACCAACCAAGTTCATTGGGAGGAGTGCATTCTTGCGACTGGGCTACGATTCATGGTTAATATGAAGCAACAGTTGGAGGTTCAAGGAAACATATTACCTCCAAGAAGCAGGCCCAGAAATGGGAGCAGGGGCCACAAATTCATGCTAACATCTATGATCATTAATCACACCTCGACACCGCACAGGTTCCTGAAGATCTCTTCCCCAGAAAAAGAAAAGGATCATCAGGTGGGTAACGGACCCCTATTAAACGGGGGGGCAACATCGCCCGCGCTAGTCTAGCCTTGTGGGAGAGTGTTGCCCGGAAAATAGCACAGGCCACGGGGCGTGATAGGTAGGCGCTTGCCCCAAACTAGGGCGGGACTAAGGCGCCGCCAAGGACACCAATTCCACCACATCTCCCCGGAAGTGCTAACACTGTAACATGGGCTGCTAGCCAACCCGAACCGAAGTTTCTATTTGGTTTTTCTCTTTAGCGCAGAGCCCAGTCCTAGTCGACACTGCGCCGTAAGACTGGCCCGCTACAAGTGGCAATGCCTGCAGAATGTACTCCGTACTCCGTAAGGTGGAGGATGCATGTAATCATTACTCATTATCTTGTTTCTCGTGCTTGTCGCTTATTGCCAACTGGTCCCATTTCTCCAAAAACATATCCATGGCAACATCAGGCTGCCGCGCCGGGCCCTGCTCAATCACCGACGAAAAATGCGGGTAGAAGCTGCTGAACCCGTGCGCGTCGTTATTCCGCCAGCTCTGGCTTGCAAAATCCGTGAACAGCGCTCCCGTCTCGGCGGGCAAGGTCACCTGTTGCTGATTCGCCGACAGCTGGATCATGCGCAGGATCCCCTTGGCTAGCGCGAAGCGCCGGGAGAACGATCGCGCCACGATGCACAGCTCGACGAACGCGGTGCGGTTCTCGGGCTCGTCCAGCGCTTCGAGGAGTGTGAAGAGACTGATGCTGATCCATTGTATTGTTGACGGGGCCATGCGATCGATGCCCCATTTGTCACGGTGGATGCTGAGTAGGTAGGAAATTCGGCGGGCGGTCGAGATGCAGATGCTACGCGCGCGATCGGCCATATCGGGGTCGAGGTCGGGTCGTGTCTTGGAATTTGAACGTAGGAAACCGAAGATTTGCATGACTGTCGTGTGGTAGAAAAGACTGGGTTTGTAAGCTGTTGTCCGTGATTCAGACGCTAGGGGCGATGGACTTACTGGATACTCAGGATGTGCGGTACGGTGGCATTGTCGGCGTCTAAGCACTCGGGCAGATTGGCGTGCCAGGCCTGAAGTTGTCGGTACGTGTCGTTGACAAAGTGCGTGATCGAAATTTGGGGCGATCGGTCTTCCACGTTATGAAAAGCCTGGCTGATTCCAATATTGATGCAATTGAGATCGCACCATCGGTCGAAGACGCAGTTGTGGTGGCCAGGCACCGGTTCGGCATCTCTCGGGTATGGCGACCAGACATCGCGAGGATCGTGTTGGATGGGAACGCGAGGACGGCGGGGAGGGCTCACGTCGATATGTTTCATCAACGACACGGCAGCGGTACTTTCAGGTGTTGTTAGTCACGTCAATGAACCGGATGGGCGGCAGAACGTACGCGGCAATACAAAAGGTCCCCCACAGTGTATGACTTGTCACCATCTCCAACTCCCGTGCAGATTCACCGTTTGGCGGTCGAAGAAGCGGATGAGCGGCAGCGTATTCGGTAGCTGATCGCGTCGCTAGGTCCAGGTACATCCACCCCATGCGGTCTTTTCCCATCAAGGTCATACTGTCCCATGGTTAGCCACGTCAAGACAACGCCCGTGTCAAGAGTCCATTTGACCCACCGGATGAAGAGAATCAAAAGTCCTTGAATGGTCGGCAAAGACGCAGCACCGTCCTCCTCTTCCTCCTCTAGCAGCCGTCGCGCCTCGTCGTAAAAGTGTGTGCCTCGCGAAAGGGGGTCTCCGGGGACGGTATACACTTCGGCGTAATCGGAGTAGTACTGAGGGCTCAAATTATCAACACACGGCTCGCCGGACCGAACGGTGTCGGTGCAGAGCGGGGAAAGAGAAAGAGAGAAAGAAAAGGCGACATGTCTATGTTAACGTACACTGGCCTCTGAAAGAATGACATTCACCAGAAAGGGTGAGCAGAATCGGCAGTCCAGGCTGCCGGCCTGCATGTCGCGTACGAACGCGTCCTTGTCCATCCAGTGGAAGAACGGATAGGTCCAGGTCAACCACAACGACACCAAGTGAGACACCAGGTCGTCATCGTCGGTCAATTTCGTCCACGGTTTGGCCGGCACACGATAGGTAGGGATATCGGTGAGTCGACGAACGTCCAGCATTCGCCGGCCGTTTCGATGGCTGGCACTCGGCTCCTCGTCCATCTCTTCCTCCTGTCGAGACAAATGCGTTTGAAATTCACGGAGTTCGGGGGATCCTTCGATCTCGGACTGGGAGAATTCCTGCTTCAGGAAGACCTGAAGCTCGCCGAAGGACGCGTTGCTGCGGATCAGGTTCAGCAGCTGGGCAATGCGGGTGCTCTGGCTTTCTCGCAGGGCGTTGACCAGACGCACCAGGACGTCGGAGGCCAGCTCGAGTCGGTCGAGTTTACGCTTCATGGCGAATTTACGGCGCATATCGGCCATCTCGTCGACGTGGCATTCGATACCATTTGCCACGCAATGTTCGCAGGGCGGATCTCCTCGACACTAGAACGGGGATAAGGTCAGTCTTCGAAACCAAGGCAGCAGAACGGCAGGGGATGAGGAAGAAGTATGCCCACTGACTTTTAACTTCTTCTGTTTACATGCCCTACAGGCAGTAGTCTTGTGCTTCCGACTGGGCGCTACATCATCGGGGGAGTTGGACTTGTTAGGGGGGATGGGGAACGGAGCGAGCGGACGCGAGGACGATGACTGTGAATTGGACATGTAGAGCAACGAACAGGAAGGGGGGGGGGGGGTCCTCACATCAACGCCATGACTTTGGCGGGACCCGTGATCTTTTATAGGAAGGAAAGCGTGGCCCTATTTTGGAATTTTGAAATTTCAATTTTGAAATTTTTATTTTTTTTGGGGTTGGTGTGAAATATGATAGTGAATGAGACGTTCTAAAAGTAGCAGTAGTTACTCCGAGAGTAGGCCTTAGGTACTCGGTACTAAGGTAAGCCAGGGAAGAGGTACCTACTCGGTACGTTCTCCCGTGCCGACAACAAACGAAAAAACGATGGAAAGCGACTTGGGCGGAAGAAGGTTCAGAGGGCGAGGCATCGACCGCGTCCAATCACTCATCAGGGAGTGGGACCGGCTTTCCATTCTGGGTCCGCCTGCAGATCGGCCCACCCAATTCCGCTGGCCGGCTGAGAGCTCCAGCCAATGACTTGGATGGCGCTTACCCGTCACGGACAGGGGCAGGCGGTCTAGGCCGCACATTGGCTGATTTTGCCACGCTAACGGGGCTAGTGGGGTTTCCAGAATCTGTGGGACCAGACATCCCATTGGGTCAGGGCGGGTGCGTTCGTCCAGCGGTCGAAAATTTGAAATCATAATTACGGAGTCGGAGTACATCCAGAATACATCATACTGCGTTCAGACGGCTATCAATGTCCGAACCAATCTGGAGGTACGGAAGTGCCTACGGAGTGGCAGTCCTGTGCCCTGCGGACCTCTTCCGCCAGGTGTCCATCCCTGGTCAAGCCTCACGCAACCTGGTCCGGTTGTCTTGCCCGAGACGCACTAAACATGACCACTAACCGGAGGTACATACCACCAAGCCATTTGCTACCCCGCGGAAATACACCATCCAGGGATTCTCATTGGACTGTGATCCTGCCAACACCCTGGACGGAGACTGCGGCGTTTCCTCTGGTCGAATCCATGGATTGAAGACAAGGGACTCGGTATATCCGACACGGCTCGAGCAGTTGTCCGCCGTACCCTCCTATCCAGTTGAGTCCTAGCGACGTCTGCCGTCTCAGTCTGACCGAGAGGGGGAGGCAGTTAGGGTTTGTCGGATGCAAGGATGTGGTAATGGTATCGTATCATATTTCAAATGGACTATACACTATAAAGTCTATCATCGGCGCCGACTCAACGTGGCCTGAAGGTTATGGCCTGTGTATCCTTGCGATCAGACACATTGCACGAACTAGCTGATCTTGGTCACGGCTTAAACTTAATCTTGTCCCAGCGGTGGGTGAGACAAAGTGCGGCGAGGCGTGGTTTGACACGCACAGTGGTGCTACTGTACTACTAGTACTCTGTACATAAAGTCACGTATTACTTGAAGTACGCTCTGGATTACCAGGCTCTAGACCCGGCCAAGACATCCTGTGCGACCACAGTTGCATGACATGGGATCGCGTGATTGAAAAAGATTATCATGGAAAGCCACCGTCTGCAAGCAAACAAAGAGACGAAACTCAGACATGCATGCATTGGCTCTGGACACTTCGGCCTCGGTATATGACACCTGTAGGGTTCAGGGATCTGGGATGTTAGCCCCTGAATGGTATGCCCCGGTGGTACGCCTTACGTAGTACAGCACCACAGCCCCTGGAGGGTTCCGCGGTTGCCGACTATGCTAATGAATGACCCGATTCGTCTGGCTGCCCGCAGTGCTAGCGAAGCAATGCCAGACGCTTGCCCATCTATACGTGGACCGGCGCTATACTTAACCGAGAGAAACTACACCGTAGAGTGTCTGCCCTTCGTACTTCGCATCACAGGGAATACATGGAAAACCTAGTCCAGCTTTAGTTGGAATAATATTCGCGCGCAAGGTCTAGTATCATAAAACTCACGCCCCTAAATGTTACTACGGGGTGTAAAACATGAGCACGGCCATAGTGACGGCACCTTTGCCCGTGTGTGCATCATCTGGTCTGTGATAATAACAGCCAGTATGAATACGATAGATGGAGTCTATCTCTAGTCCGTAAATGCTGCTATTTCATGGTATGCTAGCCATATCCGCAGGCCTAGACCATAATCCCTGTTACATTAACATCAGCCTATCCATGGGTTACCCGAGAAATGGGTCAATTTCCGCCCAACTTCCTCGCCTGCCCCTCTCCCCACCTCTATCCACCCGCACCAGGCTCATCCCAGTGCCTAGAAGAGCAAACACCGATGCAACACACCCCTCCCTCAGCCCCGTACTATCCCAACTCAGTAACGAGGGAAGCAGGGATGTTGTCCAGGGAAGGTACAGTGACAGTATGACGCTTTCTGACACTTGGGGAGGCGGGACCTCCATATGGTGCACTAGCTGGTCGTTGATTTGATTGGCATGTTTGTGTTTGTGGGTTTATTTGAGGGATTTACTAGATAACCAAGTACTGTGTATGCTTCATTCAAAGAATCCTCTCAGTTTCTGTATAATTAGATCCCCGCACAAGTTGCGTTCCAGTGACTAACGCGGTAAAAACCGGTCGATCGATTCTTTGTTTGCTTCTCTCCCATGACATCCTTGGCATATCTTCAGCCGGATGTCCCAGGCATTCATGGATTGGTCGATGCAGGGATAGCTAGTGTTATGATTGAACGGTTCAATCCAACTAGTTTAGAGGATCCAGAGAATGGCTGTAGAGGGAACCAGGCCCTCCAGCATTCTGGACTGGGCATATTTGTCTGGTGGGGTTCGGAAATGACACAATGCATGGCAGATAGTCTCAGACATCCAGGCTTCCACAATACTTACAACTCTTAATTGACTAGCAACTCAATAGACAGGACAATAGGGATCATTGAGCTATTGATGGGTGTCTGGCCTATTGAGGTTTTAATTTGATCTGGGATTAGACTTTTTTCATGTGTAACAAGCACGGAAGATGCACGTAATTTGTGTAACACTGTTGGGAAATCTGGGGTAGGAAGAGGCCCGATTTTCACATGTTTCCTGTGGCGCGAAGCCACTACGACTACCAAGACATGAAAGAAACTCATGGACTGATTGCATTTCCGAACGAGGTCAAGGATCGGCGATTGTAAGAACAAAGAACTTTTTAATGGCGTTCCACACTACGGAAAAATACAATGGAGGCTTAGGAGCTCCCGCCTCGGGCACCTCTTCCTTAGGCTATACCGTCGGTATGACCCGACCCAACCCAAACCATGCACCCCTCACAAAACATACCTAAAAAACGGATTCTGCTTATCCGTCAAATCCTGAAACGCCAACTTATCCCTCAAATTCTCATCCACATCCATAGCATCTCTCCTCCGATTCTCCCTCCACAGCACCACATACAACGCCGCCGCCGCCGCAATCGTAATGCAGTAACAGATGATCAACCCCTGCCATAACTCCGGATAATGCTGATCGACCGTCTTGCTATTCACCAGCTGCGGCCCGATGATGTTGCCCACCGTGTAGGCCACGAACACCGTCGCCGCCATGATGGTCTTTTTCGTGGCGCCGGCTACGTTGCTGGCGCCCAGCGTGATGATCAGGCTGACGACGGGTCCGAAGAAGCCTGTGATTGCGTACCCGGCTACCGGTGTGGCGGGCTGGTAACCCCAGGTGGATTTCCAGATCATGATGCAGCCGGCGATGACGGGGAGACAACAGGCGATGAGCATGGGGATGCGGGTGTTGGGGATGCGGGACGAGATGTACCCGCAGAGGGGGATGAAGATGACGCAGACGGCGCCGACGGGGAATTGGAAGAGGATGGAGTCGAGGGTGTCGAAGCCGAAGGTGGAGACGATGAGGGGGCCGAAGCCAGAGATGGCTCCGTTGATGGTGTATCTATGATTGTTAGGACGTGCGGGATGGGAGTGGGTGAGAGGGAAGACGTACGCAGCGGCCATCATGATCACTACAAGATAGAGCTTCACGTCCAGGAAAGCTTCCTTGATCTGATCCCATTTAATCTGTTGACAGCGGACTCCGGTTTGGCCCTTTCGGAGTCGTTCGACGGCTACGACGCGCTCTTCTGGGGTCAGGAACCAGGCGGAAACGGGCGAGTTCGGCATCATGCAGCACCAGAGTCCGAAGAGGAAGGTCAAGGCCCCGGCGAAGATGTAGATGTATTGCCATCGCGTCAACGAGCCCGACGTGATCTGTCCGAATGCGTAGTTCAGCGCTCCTCCGATGATGGTGAACCATCCGGTGCCGGAGAACCACCACGCCTGACGCATGGCTTGCTCTTGCTGCGTATAGTACCCGCTGACGATGGTCATAAAGCCAGTCGGCACGACGCTTTCGACGAATCCTGCTCCTCGTTAGATATGTCACGCCCAATTTGGGTCCGGAACGTACCAAGGAAAAACCGCTGAACAAACAGACCCTGCCAGGTTGTCACGCCTGCAGTAGCGGCACAAGTGATCGCCCACAGCATAACAATCGGTCCGAAAACATATCGGATTTGGAAGCGCTGGAGAATGAAGGTCATCGGGTACAGACCCGCCAGCATACCGAAGTAAAAGATCGAGGTTGCCCAGCTGAGACGCGATGTATCTTTGGATGGTGGCGAGGTGGAATTATCCACCACCATCAGGGCCAGATCGGTCGTCATCCCGAATAGAGATGCACTTCCCAAAATAGCCTGACTAGTTAGACGTGTTGATACGGTCTAAGGAAACGCAGCTAACCTTATCCCAGTATACAAATCCATACCCTATTTACCGGTTAGTAATTAGGCACCATGGTCGGGTGGAATCAGCGGAAGTTTACCGATCAGCATCGCCGGCATAAAGAACAAATCGATCTTGCGCAGCACACGTCTTTCCACGGCCGGATCAATTTCTCGCGCCTCGTCGCTCACCACCTCCAGCGCCGCATCCTTCTCGGCCGCGATCCCATCGGACGGGCGTTCGGCTGTTGCGCTAGGGACCTGGATCATTGTAAGAGTTTTCTAGAAGTGTCGGACAACAACAATCGCCATAATAGGTAAGACCAGATTCTGTAAATATGTGCAAGGCAGCTACTGAAGATATTGTCACTACTACTAGTCAATGAAAAACTTCTCATGTAGGAATTCTTGAGGCGCCGGTGAACGTTAGTTTCTTAGATTGGCGGAGAAACTTGCCGCTTGGGATTTGGCGGGGCCCCATTCCTACTCTTCCCGACATCGGATGGAGATATCTCATATGGAGTCGAGACAGTTTTTTTTAAGGTTTTCACGCACATTGACGGGTTTCAGAGGGTGAGATTGTGTGTTTCATCGTAATGAAGTAGATGTATGGGACAATTTAATGTCTGGATCGCGCTTTGTCACGCTTTCAAAATGAGGTGAACATAGAAATATATAATCTCATCTGCTATACAGCTCAAATCATCACTCAAACGTCAACGATAATTTCGGCTATTAAAGATCAGCTCTCAATTGATTGTGGTGAGTGAGAAAATTGTAGGAATTTGGGGTGCCAGGGGTAGGCTACCGAAGTGGAAGAAAATGAATGAATTGCTTGACTTATTGAAGCTT
>JAMAHN010000026.1:0-36536 GCA_023627535.1 Aspergillus sp. S1802E
TCGCTCGGTATATTTTGGACCGCGTCATCATCTAAAGGAATCGCGGCTCCCTGGCAGTCTATTATGGTTGCGGATACTACTTGCCCTTCAGTAAAGATAAATTTGCGAGAGACGCTACCAATCAGCTCCTTTAATGATAGCTGTTGGAGGTACACGGCGTAGTATATTTCGTCGTCGCAGGAATATCCACACTCTTTGAACGCCCGGATATATAGACAGTGTCCTACCAATATTAGATTTTCTTAAGCTCACACTGCCAAAGGGAACACATACGAGATATTCTCATGTTGACGCTTCGTGTGGCCTTTGGTCGCGATGCTTGACGGGGTATTATTGATGCCTCTGACTCCTGAATGCCGCGCTGCAACTGGAAAGCAGGTGATGGATCATATGGTATGCTATTCAACCAAGCATAAATCTCATTATTGGCAAACATCGTATGCTCCGATACTGAGCCCACACCGTGCAATCTGAGTTGGGAAGTTGTGTAGTCAGATTATAACATATTGCTGAAATAAAGGACTATTTCTTCGGCCCCCTTACCAAAGTTTACTCCGGTTTTGGTTGAAAATTGGCTTCACACTGATTGGCCGGCTATGTTATCCGACGAAAAGTCAGGGTGGCTCCGTAGTTAGATATTGCTGCCGCCATTTATTAATGAGAAGCACCCATCAGAAGCCGAGCATCAACTAACAGCATTTTCAAAATCGCCAAGTATTAATGCAAGTCTAGAATAGTGCTGAGGAGTAGTGAGGACAAATCAATCCAACTTCTATTACATAATGTTTAGGTTCGTTGAGCATTTACTTTACCGTGTTAAAGAGTGTCCGCGTGACCCGGTTATTTAGCGCTCAGGAAAAACGTGGCGCGGTCGTCTTCAATGAGGACTCTGTTCGCAAGCTCCAGTCATTACATCCGGTTCATGAGTTCAACCATTAACTAACTTATATCCGGCATTAATAACCTGAGATTAGTTCAATATTTGCTGGTTAATAGAGCCACCCCCATCCCGCCCTTTTTCCTTTTATTTTTACTATTTTCGTTTCAAGGAAAGGATTATCTTCATTTAGGGGCTTGATAGCTGAAGCGGGCGGTCATACAGAGACCAATTATAATCACTATTGGGCACCCCAGTAACCGATGCAATCACATGATCTTGTGGCTGGACTAAACCTTACAATTCGCCCCAAATCTGTCACAGCGAAAGGAAGATTGTCACTAGTTGGCCTCAAGAAGCGACTTGGCCAGTTGTTTTCTAAGCTGATTTCCGGTAATTTTATAAGCTATTTTTCGAAGCATAATGTCGGAAAACCACCAGCTGATTACTTATTTAGTTCCTATTTATAAATTCGAGCTTTAGTTCAAGTGATGTCATTTCCCTCTCGACCACAAGGGTTCTAGGGAATTCAGCCTTTCACGTGCCGTAACCTCGTCTGGCCAGGTGTTTAAACTCCGCTCCGGCGGGTCCCGTCCGCATGTCGCGCCTTACAAAGACACAGCATAACGGGACACCCTAATCGTAAGCAAGTCCGCAAACACCTAACTAAAATATGGCCAGAAGTTCCACCATCGAAGCGTAGTCTAAAAAATCGCTGTACCTAATTAAATATGCCCTCTCTAACCCCGCGCTCGCTGCTAGGAGGACTTCCTCGAAAAAAGAAACTAATCTGGAGTAAACATGACAAGCCGATCGGGCAAAATCGCGGGCGCATTTTTCTACGTGGTCTATTCAGTAAACCATCATAGCAAACTAGGCCCTGTTTCGAGCGTACAGCTCACTCTTGGGGGTGTTTTCGCTCATGACAACTCAAATTGAGCCCCCACGGCTAGTCTCCATCCTAGGAACTCGCCCGTATTACGCAGGAACCGAATTACTCCGGAGGATATATCTAGAGATCTCAAAATCCGGTCAGGGAATCCGATGAATCGAACGCTATCCTGCTGAAAGGTCTGAGCCGCTCCCAGAACCATCGGTAACATTCTTGGGAGGCTAAAGATACCGCGAACAAATATTCAGCTACCTGTGGGATTTATCGTCTAAGCCCATAATCAAAGAGAGAGTATAAGGCGGTGAAGCTGGCTTTGCACTTCTATGTAATATATTTATTTACAGCACAATAAATAATAGGACAGCACGTAGATTCGGGTTTTCTGGCCTAGTCCAATGGCTCAGAAAATAGCGGAGAGCTTAGGTGGGTTGGAATAATTTCTTGCGAGAGACCTGGGGGATGCTAAGGTATTAGGAAATGCACGAACCCACGATTGAGGTGGAGAATGTTTCGGCTAACCAACCTTTTTAGTCCTTTTCTCCGGCTTGGCACAAGATACTCACGGGTATCATCCTCGGGGTATACCCCCGTGGGTAAGTATAGTGTAGGCCCTTCGTGTAGATCCTTAACAGCTACTAATAGTGAATAGGTTCGTATCACGGCCAGAAAATTTTTGAGGTGTTAATTCTATGTTCCCCTTGGGCTTCCATAATCCAAACGCTATTAATTTCAACTGTTGGCGTTAACGCGTTTAATTCGCCCGTAGAAAATAGTTACATCATGTTTTCACGCAATTTGCAGGGTCCTAAGTTGATCGGGTTAGTTTACTTAGTAAGCGCTTCAGCGCCCCCTTGTTAGCTGGTTCTAGAGTCTATATTTTGGTTATTTGGAGTGGAACTAGCCCAAAATAGGTAATCCGCCGCCGGTGAGATTTGGTGGAATGACAATA
Source organism: Aspergillus sp. S1802E (assembly GCA_023627535.1). NCBI lineage: Eukaryota > Fungi > Ascomycota > Eurotiomycetes > Eurotiales > Aspergillaceae > Aspergillus > Aspergillus sp. S1802E. The sequence continues at coordinate 2,719 of JAMAHN010000026.1, forward strand.
TTTGGAGATTGGACATTGCTTTGATGGATGTATTACAGCTGAAGTGGCTGGGACAATTGCTCCAATATTAATTCTTGAACGAGTTTGTGTTAGCATTAAATGCACCATGACAGGGGTTTTCCGAAACTAATTTCTAACACTTTCGGTCTATTGACTTTGTGACGGCGATCTCCACGTGGATTACGCTGGCTTCTCTTATCACCCCCGCGCCGCACTGGTTGTGTGCTTCATAAACCACTCTAATCATAAGCATTTATACCATACCGCGAAGATTCCTTCCCCTACCACATAGCTATTTTCCTCACTTGCAATTCGCAAAGGTCCTTAGAGATATGGCAGTCAGTCTTCAGCTCTTAAATCCAGGCCTGTTATAATATATAAGCGAGAGAAAAATGCTAATCAATAACAGGGACCATTTTGCGTTGTGAATGGATGTCCAGGAGTCTGGATAGTGCTTTCCTTTAATGCTGGTGTTGGTGTTGGCGGATATGGTGTTTATACACTTCTGAACAAGAATACTGGCGAGAAAGTGGAGGCAGATGAATGATGGGAAGTGTGCCTGGGCAAGGACGCGATCGGAAAAGGGATCTATCTAGGGAGAACCGGTACGGTTTTGATAGATTCCAGCAGGATCAAAAGAACCAAAACGAGATGGGGAAGAGACATTAATGGTGGCACAGATTAACAGAATAGGCTTTCAGTTCATCGGATCACCCGGCCGGATTTTGTGATAACTATGTCTGTTCTCTATAGTAATCTGGCTTCTGCGTAATCTGGGCGAGTTCTTAGGATGGCGGAGACTAGCCGTAGGAGCTCAATTTGGGCTTCTATGAGTAAACGCACACCCAAAAGCTAGGTTGCATGTTCAGAGCAAATCCTAGTTGCCATGGTAGTCTACTGTTCAACAAGACCATATAGAAAAGCGTGTCCGCGACAGTTTCCCAGCAGCTTTATCGTATGGGCTCAAGACTAGATAACACATTAATAATGGTCAAACCAAAATACTATAGTGAACTATCTAGCGTACCCGGTCAATTAACCGATTGTTTACACATCTACTGTAATAGGTTTCCAAATCACCGTATTCACTTTTTGTAGAGATACAAGATATACTGAGCTCGTTACACTACCTTCAGGAAGAAAGAAAAGGCAAGTACAAAGAGTCACTAGTTATTGAACACTATCGAGAGCATGAGCGACCGCACAATATTAGGAAGTTTTATTTTCCCGAAACCCGGGCTCCTCTGTGCTGTGGAATCCGGGCATTATCGCTCCCTTGATTATTTTGTTCATTTTTTCATTCGTTTAACTTACTTGTTCTGGTTGCCCCACAGGGCCAGTGAACCTGCGCTCTTGAACATGTCTATGGACGATGTTCAACTTTCCCTTCGTGCTTCATACACACTTCATTATTTTGCTATAGTAATATTGTCTCGTCTCGTATTAGTTGCGCATAGATGGCGGGATCTTTTCTCCCTTCTTCGGTTCCTATGGAAGCGGTAGTATAGAAGGATATTTTGATGGATATGAGAAGCTTTAGTAACAAGTCAACTCTATATCTGACATGCGAAAGTGTTTAAATGCTGGTTGAACATTTGCTCTACTGTTCTTAAGTCTGAGATTTGTCAAGGTGATTCCGGCTATTAGCGCCCGACAACGTAACGCGGTTGTCTGGTCCGTTCACCGTTCAACAAAGCCTCGATTTGCACGCTCCGGTCATTTCATCCAGTTCATGTGTTTAACTTATGACATCAATATCCGGGGGCTAGTTCAATAATTGTTGGTTAATAGACCACCTCACTATCCTTTCTATTATCTCGGTTAAATATTAACTACAACTAGAGGCCTAATGGCTAAAACAGGCGGTCATTCGTGCAAACAATGACGGTTGGGGAGAATTAAGGGATTATCTGGTTATAAACACCCAATCTTTGAGGTACAGTACCAACCCCTTCAACGGGGACTCCAAGTATGATGGCTATACAAGACATAAAACGGGGTGGCGTGTGTTTGAAGAGTATCTTCAATAACCGGTGAAAATACCGCTTGTCTGTTGGTTGAGCAGGACGAAACCATCGTTTTTGTCCTCATTAGAGCTAGTGGGTATGTTTGGAAGCTCATTGTCTATCGCGGACTAGCCTCACTCTGAGCGAACAAAATATAGACACTAATAGGATCGCTCGAGTCTGTGACGGAATATCCTGAAAGACTTAAATTAATTCCACGGGAACACTCGAACGAAACCAGATTAAACGATCAGTACAAGCTATGGAAAACGATTTTCAGGCGTTAACTATACAGAAAATCCGCGAGATATTAACACTCTGCGGAATCGATAAACTTAATCATAAGCCAATCAGGCAACATATTATCAGCATTTCAAACTTTGGTGAGTGCCGTACATGTTTCAACAACACTGGCTGCTAACGCACACCCTTGTCCGCGAGATGAGGTTCCAGGCCGGAATAAATGTTATACCAACAGCCTCCAAGCCGAACTGTGATGGTTTGACCTCCCAGCCGATTACAAACAAACTCCGTGGATCGTACCGTTTGCTACCATATCCCGAGAAACGAGGTCGAGCAGACTACATAGGGTTGGATAAGACGACCCAGAAAAGGAAAACCAAGCGCAAAAGGCACCAGAAGGGTTCTACTCTCTCTGGCGAGAAACAACACCCAAAAGACCATGTGACTATCCAGGGGGCATATGAAAATAAACCGGGCAGTCATCCACCAATTATGGAGGCGCAAGGCTATAATGAAGCGTATGCAGCTGTACCAGCCTCCCCTTCTCTTGAGGCCTTGCCTCCTATGGATGGCCTCGACAAACACCGGGATCTATTTATCAAGGTTATAAACATTATCTTGGTGAACTGTGTGAGACTCAATAATGCGCTTGGCAGATACGGACGCCAAACAAAGGAGAGAATGGTAACAACCAATATCGAGAAGGTTCGGGGCTGCATGAATCAGCTCGCTCAGTTGGGGTACGCAGAAGCAATCTACGCCATCAAGAAAGAGAATGCTCTATTTGCGAGCAAGTATATCCAAGTTCAGTACAACGAAACTGTTTATTGGAAGATCATTAAGAAAGGTGCAGCCCTTCTGGATCCGGCGAAGCTGCCGACCTCTAAGGGACCCCTTGATGAATTCACCATGGCTGAAAAGGTTGCAACTGAAGCTTTCATGAAGGAAGCAGGTTACAGACTCAGCCTTGCAAATAAGCGCCTTTATCGCATACTCTGGAAGCGGTTGTCCGAGATGCGGAAAGTTAGCGTGGATCGACTTCTCCTGTATCGTACGAAAGAATTTGACGACTTCTGCAGGAATTATAAACCAGAATGTGAGGTCTCGCTGGAAGAAACGGTTCGGAGCTGGGAAGAAAATTACGGCCTACACTTTGAACAACTAGAAGACCGAATCACGCGGGAGAGCCAGGGAGATTTTACGGGAAGACTATGGCTGAGTCAGCCGCATGTGGTGGCGAGGTTGGAGGTCCAGGACTTTTCTTGGAACAGTGCGGACAACCCGTGGTTTTCCGACGCGGAAGAAGCCGCGTTCCAATCAAGTGGGGCCTGCGGGCCGGCGGCCGCCCAGCTTGGGGGTTTCTTTGACATCTATACAGGAGGGAATACAGGAGCGACCATCGAAAGACCGAAGAGGAAGCTTCGGAAAGTTGATATCAAACCATCGCGAGTAATTGAGGTGTTGTGGCTGTCATTGTGTGCCGAGCGGGAACTAATCCCGGCCCGATGGCGATCCCGGCCGCAGGGGTTACCGAACCCCATCCCACAAACACCCAAGAAACAGCGACAATTTTCAGCGACTATGACTTTCGACCGAGGATCCCAACAGCAAGAAAACGCCGCAGGCGAGGCCTTGACGCAGAAGAAAATGAGCCGATCGCAAATCCTGAATTTGCGACCGGCGGAGAAAACCACGGGCGGGTGACGAACCAAGACGTCCGACAATACTTCAACAGCTTCAGTGAGGCGATCAAGCTCCAGACTGAAATAATTGAGACAGTGAAGACGGAGGTCCGAGAACTGAAAGCCGAACAACAGCTCTTGCGAGCTCACAATGAGGAACTGCGGGAAGAGATCCAAGCCCTACGGGCCACACTGGAGACACAACCGCTGAACATCTCCGGGAACAGATCCTGGGCGGATGTGGCCGCTGGCAACCCCTCGCCAGATCCCGCAAGAACCGTCCCGCGCCCCAGAAAGGAACCCAATTGTGTCCGAATTAGTACCGCACCAACGCTAGATCAAGATGTTGATAATGACCGATTCTCGAGAGCCCTGCCCACTGAAGCAGTGAACACCCATATTAGGACCGCCCTGCTGAACGCAGAGACCACCAAAGCAGCGCAAGTAGCGGGCATTGGCACTATCAAAACAGGGTATGTCATCCGATTCCGCGACACCCAGTCTGCGGAGACAGCCCGGAACAGCACCGAGTGGCTGGAGGAGCTGGGAAACAACACCAAAGTAGTGAAACCCCGGTTTGGGATCGTGGTTCACCGAGTCCCGACCGAGGACTTCGAACTAGAAGGAAACAAGAAACAGGGAATAGAGAAGATTATGTCCGAGAACGACTTCCACGACAAGAAATTCCGGGTCGAAGACATTGTATGGTTGAAGAAGAGAGGCATGCCTCTGGGGAAATCCGCTTCGATGGGGGTCTGGCTGGACTCACTAGAGGCAGCAGAATGGATTATCAATAACGGACTATTAGTGGGACAAAGGTTCATCGGGAGCGTGGAACCCTACCGGGTGGAGAAGAAGAGGTGCCGCCGCTGCCAACAATTTGGCCACCTAGCCTGGTCGTGCAAGGAACGAGTGAAATGCGGACACTGCGCGGGCTACCACGACCAGCGTTACTGCTTCCCAGGAATAAGACCGAGATGCTCAGACTGCAATGGAGAACACCCGACAGGCGACCGGGCATGCCAGGCATCCCCTAACCCCAGTCCATTCCAATGACAGCAAACCTCCGCATCTTACAGTTGAACACCATGAAATCCAGGCCAGGGATGGAAGCCCTTATTAACGATTATTAAAGCCAGAACCTAGACCTGCTTCTGATTCAGGAACCACCAAAAACAGCATACCACACCCATGTTAACCACAGCGCATGGCGACTCTACCGACCTACACACCCTGAAACACCTCGGTTTCGTAGTCTCCTATATGTCAACCGGAGGATCTCAACATCATCACACCGGCAAATCCAGTGTGATCACCCGGATGTGGTAGCCATCAAGATCTGGACTCCAGAGCTCCAGTATCTAGTGTTCTCGATCTACATTCAACCAATCGCGTTGCATGACACATTTGAAGCCAGCAGCGCACGCGAAATCCTGGCAGAAATTCAGCACACTATCGAGAAACAAACCGAGCAGGGCAACCGCACGACGAAACTTATCTTGGCAGGGGACTTCAACCGCTATCACCCGGCATGGAGCCACCGTGCAGTACATCACCGCTTCGCAGAACACGCGAACGAACTAATCAATTTCTTTCAAAATTACGAGCTACAATGATGCTTAGCCCCAGACGAGACGACATTTTGGTCGCTGAACAAACCTAGGACGACATCGGTACTCGATCTCACACTTACTAACAATATAACGCGGCTAATCAAATGCTAACTCTACCATAATTACTACGGATCTAACCACCGGGGCACATACTCGGAATAAAGCCTCTAACCAGAGCAGACCAGGAAACCTAAATCAAGAAGGGCGTATGACAGAGCAGACTGGGCCCAAGTTAGCCAGACAATAATAAGATCGATTAACCCACATCCGAGGATTTAATCTAAGCAGGATTTAGACCAAACAGTTAACTACCTGATTTAAACCACAATAACTGCGCTAGACCAGCATATGCCGGTACAGGTCCCATGCCCGTACTCAAAGCGCTAGTTCACAGCAGATCTCAAGACCCAACAGGTAGAAGTCAACCAAGCTCGCCAAAGGTAGCAAAATGGTTGTACCACTCTAGGACCCAACCACCCGACCACCAAGATGATATTTGTAGAAATGCGCGAGAAAAGGCAAAAATGGACGAGAGCAATTGAAAAGGCAAAAACAAGTCATTGGAGAGAGTTTCTCGACAAAACAGGTAAAGGCCACCTATAGAAAGCAGCCACCTATATGCAGCCCCGAGACACTTATATAAGCATATCAGTAATTAAAGTAGGCACGGAGGAGGTAGCCGACAACCAAAGAAAGACGGAGGCATTTCTTAATGCTTTCTTTCTGAAGATAGCAGAATCCGAAGTAAAAGCAAAGATCAACCTCACAAAAGAACTGCCGTGGGAACTAATCATTAAACAAGAGATTTACCAATTATTCCGAGTCATCAAGAGAATCACGGCTCCTGGCAGAGACGGAATTCCTACACTTGTATAAAAATACCTGTGGATATACCTAAAAAAAATCATTACCACTGTCTTTACCAGATCGGTGGACCTGGGCTACCATTCCAGACAATAGAAGCAGGCGCGAATTGTCGTGCTGCAAAAACCGGGAAAATCAGACTATTCAGCGCCGGGAGCATATCGACCGATATCATTACTAAATACACTGGAGAAGTTACTAGAAGCCGTTATAGCCCAAAGACTCTCCTACTGAGCGGAGAAATTCAAGCTGCTTCCGGACACATAATTTGGAGGCAGACCAGAACGAAACACCGAACAAGCTCTGCTGATCTTTACTAACGCAGTATACCGAGCTTAGAAACGATCTAGAGTAGTAACATTAATCGCATTCAACTTAAAAAGCACGTTTAATAGAGTACACCAAATTAGTCTCGAGACTAGACTGCAAGCCAAAAATATTCCATCAAAGGCCCAGCAATAGATCCGCAGTTTCATAAAAGACCGCCAAACGAGTATCACATTTAACGACTTTAAAACCGAAAATTTACCGCTAAAGCATGCCGATTTGTCACAAGGATCCCCACTCTTACCGATTCTGTTTAGATTCTATAATTCGGATCTAATAGATCAAGCGGTCAACCACAACGGCAGTACATCAGCCTTTATCGACAACTATTTCCGCTGGCGATCCTACTCAACAGTAGAAAAGAACATCAAAAAGATCCAGAAAGAAGACATTCCCCGAATTAAAGAGTGAGCACAGCAAACAGATACATCGTTTGCCGCCAAAAAGACCGAATTAATCCACCTTACTCGGCGGAAAACGGCCCATAAAAAAGGACAAGTTATTATAAATAGCAAGATTATTAAACCGGCCGATACCGCCAAGCTTCTTAAAGTGATCTTCGACAAAGAGATACGTTAAAAAGAACATATACAGAAAGTGGTAAAACGAGCAACTAAAGCGAGCATAGCGCTAAATGGGCTCAGACACCTCCGACCAAAACAAATGCGCCAGCTTTATTAAGCATGCATAATACCAATCATAGACTACATATCCACGGTTTAACACAACCCGCTCCGAAATAAGCTACATCTGCGACTTCTGGAGACAGTACAAAAAACAGCTCTTATCCAAATCCTTTCAGCCTTCCGGACAGTATCTACGGCTACACTCGAAGTTAAGTCATATATACTACCAACCTACTTGCAACTTAAACAACGGAAACAAATAGTGTCTGCTTGCTTTAGCACCCTATCAGATAACTATCCAGTTCACACAGTAATAAGCCGAGCAAAAGAACGCAACATCTTTACCCGTAAAGAGATCCGCTTTCCCCTAGCCGAGATATTGCGAACCATAGACCTTGGGTAACTGCAGGCCTTAGAAACAATTAAATCCAAACTACTTGCGCTATAACAGAGCCAGCCCTTTACAAAAATTAAGATCGAACCTAATCGAGAGAAAGCACAGGCCAACGCACTGACGCAGCAATCCACAACAAGTATTACAGTCTTCTTAGACACTTCAGAAAAGGAGAATATACTAGAAGCCGCAGCAGTAGCTCTTAACCACAACCGGCAAATAACAGAATCTCAACAAATCAATATTAACTCAATAAAATACTGGTCGGTCTACGCGGCCGAGCTCATAGCAATCTACTATGCAATTGGACTGGTTTTTCAACTAGCGCATAAGAAGCATACTACAATAACGGCAATCTAAGACCCAGCAATAATCCTCAGCGACAGTATATCCGCGCTACAAGTGATCGCAAATTCATAGAACAAATTAGGCCAGCAGATCATTCAAGCTATTCATCAATCTACTATAAAGCTAAAAGCACAAGAAATCCCGCTGCGATTACAATAGGTCCCGGGACACTGCAGCAATCCTAAGAATAAAACAGCCGACCGTCTGGCCAAAAAGACGGTAAATGCAAAGAAGAAATATCCTTTTCAATATCTCTTATCGCGAGAGAAGGCTTTCATCCGCAACAAGATCAAGAGCAAATGGAAACGAGAATAGAAAACTTCTAAAAACGGAACACACCTCCGCCGCATAGATCAAACCTTACCTGTAAGCCGCACGCGCCAGCTCTACGGCTCACTCCCCCGCAATCGAGCATATTTACTCACCCAACTACGGACCGGCCACTCGTGGCTCACCATCTATGCCAAGCAATATCGCTTTCGAGATAACGAACAGTATAAATATGGGACGACAAAAACAATAATCTATATACTAATTAACTGCCCGCGGCTAAGAGCGCTACGGCAAGAATTAAGACAGAAGATCGGCGGAGCGTTCAACAACATTTCAGATATGCTGAGAGAAGCAAGCCAAAATAAAAAAAGTAAGTTAGAAGATACCGCGCAGAGCGTCAGCGTCCTAAAAGCAGTACTGGACTTTGCAGAGACATTACAGAGATTTCGAAGTCGCGCGCCACAAAGGCGGCAGAACAGAACACCAGATAACAGCCAACACAGGCCTTGACGAGGCTCCAAGTTCGTCAGAAAAGTAATAGTTTACGGTGAAGGAATGTACATAGAGATTAGAGATAGTGATACCCTGCATATCGCTTAAGGCGAGGGGTCAGCGTATGAATTATCATCATCATCATCTATACAGGAGCGGAGGGGATGAGGAATAAATCGATCTTTGTTACTCTTTTGCCCAAAGACGAGGTTTTCCTTTCGGTTTGTCCCATTATTTCGGTTAACAAGGGGGACTTTTTAGGGATTTTGGCGGGGGATATTCGGTACTCGGACAACTTCAGCGTTTCACACGGCGTTCCCGGTCCTGAAGACAAACTTTGGTTGGACTACTCCAAGGTGACTGGAACGCTCAACTTGATGGGAGTAGCGGTCCCTGGTAAAAGCTCGAATGTGTATCTTCAATGGGAGCTTGCTCATAAGCAGGACGGAAGAGAATCATGTCTAACGTGGAGGGTTGCAGTTCGAGCCCTCAGGGCGATTCGGCCCTTTGAAGAGCTTATTCGGGATGCTGCCCACAAAGAACAACTTCTCTTACATCAGTCGCCAAGTCTTGCTAGAAAGGGTTTTCTGCAAGATGATCAGTTCTAGACAGTCGCATAGATGCAAGTACCTAGCTCTCCGGTAGAAAGAAAACCTTGAGACTGGCCAAAATAGTTGTGCTTCGTCCGAACAACTTTGGCACTAGCTGTCCACTTATAGTCTGTTCTTGCCTCCTTTCTGGGAAAAATTGGAGTGCAGAGATGTACGAATCCATTATCCGGCAACACAGGACGGGCTCGGACATATGTTGACAAGCAGGGGTACATAAAGCTCGTGCTATCGCACTGTAGAAACGAACGAATTCACACGAAAGCTCAGCGTGAAGCGGGAAGATCAAGACACGTATTAGAGCATAACCAAATTAAATTGACTGTTATCTACGGCCAGCGTAGGTAAAATGCGAATCCTAACGCAATCTCGCGAAGAGGAACGCTATGCATATGGCAGTTCAGGGTCATTTAATCCTCTCTGTCGTTGGCTGGCCTTTGAATGAGAGGCTCCAGTGGGCCCCTCGCCTGTTCAGCCCACTCATGGATGTCACGCACGAATCGCCGAGCAGTGCCTTTTGTCACCCCTTTCTCAATGAGAAACTGCACGTGCTCTTGATCTTCGTCCACTATCTCGAGATCTAGACCATTTGATAGAGTGATATCACACGCCTTACGCCAGTCGGCTTTGCGCCTCTCGTCGGTCACTTGTAGTTCGTGCCATTCAAGTATTTCTTAACGGCATCATCCCGGGGTCCATAAATCTTCAGTCGTTTGTTCGGTGGTGCAGGGCTAGCTGTTGACGTAGAGGTTGGAGGCTCTCGCGTGCTCTGCGGAGGCAAGCAATTGATGATATAAACTGGGCACGGGACGCCAGAAACAATCTGTTTATTCGTTTTGTTTGGGCTTCTCTCCAACTTTTGCTGGGCTTCCATGTATAAAGCTTGTCGAACGTCCTCTGGGACGTCGTCGTGGCTGTCCAATTTGCTCTTTGCCTTTACATGGGCGCAGAGCTTCTCAAGGTGGGGTTTTCGCAGTGTATAGTGTCTCCGACCCTTAGCATCCTGCCAGCACCACTTTTCAAAGTTGTCGCATGAAGACACAGAACATCGCATTAGTTTATAGACGTATCTCCAAGCTGAAGGCTGATCAGGCTGTTCTTCAGCAACAATCTCTGCGTCTCGTTCAGCAAGCATTCTTTTTGTAGCTGAGGACCCCGGCTTGTCCGACATGTCGTCATCTCTTATATACTGGAATGTGATAGCAGTCTGAGACATTTTGCCTATGCGGACCAGATCGCTCCACTTGTGAAGCTGCCTTTCTACTGTGTTGCGGGGGCGGAAGGAGGTTTCGACCCACCCTGTAGGAAACTACCACTGCTACCGGGGATTAAGTCGAAGGATATAAGGACACTCATTACCGTGTACCTAGAATAGTTCTTGTTTTACTCTTCGCGTTCAATAACACTGTCTTTGATAATCATAGTGTTTTCACTGCTAGTACGATTCGTCCACACTCTATCACAGGAAGGTATACGTACCAACCTGGCCTTACTTCTTCTTTAGCTGTGTAGGGATCTTTCGATCATCGAGTTAGTCCATCAGAACCCAGGCGTGGTTCTCAGGAGCAATCACCAGTCATTCAAGAGCATCGTTGCTCTTAGGCAAATATTACCCGTTCCTAGGAACAATTGGACTGTTCGCAAGAAGGCTCGAACTATAACCTAGCAGTCACCACAGCTTTAGCGGATCCTAGGGTTTGACACTGCTCACGCGCGACATCGCGATTGCTCGGGGCTCAAGAAAACTTGGCTGATATTTCTGTCACGTGATTTCTCGATCACACATCTGTGGCCGCGGGAGGATAATCCGGCAACCCCATCGCCTCGTTCACCCATCGGATTACCCCACCGGATTTTGAGATAACCGTGTCTGTTCTCCAGAGTAATTTGGCTCCTGCGTTATCTGGTTGAGTTCTTAGGATGGTGGAAACTAGCCGTAGGAACTCAATTTGAGTTGTTATGAGCGAACGCACTCCCAAGAGCTAGATTACAGATCCTAGTTTGCTATGATGGTCTACTGTTCAACAAGGCCATATAGAAAAGTGTGTCTGTGACAATTGCCCAGTCGTCTTATTATTTTGACTAGGATTAGATAACATTAATAATGATCAATTGAAAATGCTATAATAAACTATCTAGCCTACCCGGTCGATTAACTGATCGCATCCACCGTAATGTGTTCCTAATCACCGTATTCAACTTTCGTAGAGATACAAGATATATCTAGCTTGTAAAGCTACCTTCAAGGAGAAAGAAAAGGGCGAACACGAAGAGTCACTAGTCGTTGAACGCCGTTGAGGGTATGAGCGACCGCCCAATATTGGGCATACGGTGGGGTATTATCGCTCCGTTTTATTATTATTTATTTTGGTTTCTTCTCTGTGGAGCCGAACCCACTATGGTTAATGAACCTGCGCTCTTGAACACGTTCATGAACGATGCTCAATTTTCTCTTCGTGCTTCGGAAATATTTTATTATTTTTGATTAGTTTCAAACTCTTCTTATTTTTTGCTTTATAGTAATATTGACCCGTCTCATATCAATGTATTCTGCTCCTGTTGCCTGACGACATTCTCTTGGCGTTATCTGCACATGGGTGGCTGGATTGGTTTCTCTCTTTCCTGATGGAAGCAGTAGTTTAGAAAGATATTTTGATTGATATGAGAAGCTTCGGCGGCAAGTCAACTCTATATTCAACTTCTAGTAAGCTTTGGCGAGAAAGTGTCTCATGCTGGTTGGGCATTTGCTCTACTGTGTTCAAATCCAAGACCTGCCTAAGTGATCTTGGTTATTTAGCGGCCGGGGAAAACATAACGCGGTTAGTCCATCCAGTATTCAACGAGGTTCTAATTTGCACGCTCCGGTCATTTTATCTAGTAACCAGCATGAATGAGCTGAGGCTAGTTTGATATTTGCTGGTTAATAGGCCACCCCAACATCCCCTCTTTTTATTACTTTGACTATTGTCTTTATTTCGTGTCTGATGGCTAAAGCAAGCGGTCATTTGTGCGAACAATGTTGGTCGGAGAGAATTAAGTAATCGCCTGGTCATAAACTCCCAACTCTTGATGTCAAGTACCGATCCTTTCACCGGAGGCTCCAAGAAGGATAGTTATACGAGACATAAAACGAGGTAGTGTATGTTTGAAGAGTATCTTTACTAACCGGTGAAAGCACTAGTCACTCGCCTGTATTTAGTTGAACAGGAAGGTCATTAAAGGCCCATGGATGTCTAGAAAGCTCATTGCCTATTGCGAACTAATTGAGCTCATACCAATGGTGACTCAAGATGGGACCAAAATCCGCTCGGGTCAGCTAGCAACGTGTATACTCGGCCAGAATCCCTTAGTCGGATACCGAGACAAACATCCGCTCCACACAGCTTGCTGTATTGAGAGGCCTTTCTCATCATGCCCTTCATCCGTCGATCCCTTTTTTGCCGCATAGACTTCTTTAAGGCAGAGGTTTTTTTTCCCTTGCTTCCGTTTGGGGAATTTTTTGTTTTCATTTCCTCGGGTGTTATAGAAAAGAAAAAGAATAGAATGGTGTCTGGTTACTATACAGTATGAGATGAATCCTATTGCCTCTGAGTAGAGATCAAGCGAAGAACAGGTGGAATTTATATGCCAGAAAGAAAGGGCTCATGGTTTTCGAAGCCCCTCATGACCGCAGTGCTCAACGATGGATGCCCTGTGAGTGTGTGGTTAACTTTGATAATATGAGAACATCATCCTTATGAGCATTACGGCACCGTTGACAAGTAATTATGTGATGGCGGTTTGGCCAGACAACCCATGGAGAACTATTATCTGCTCCTGCAGGTTGACCCGACTGAATAGCGTTGAAAAACCTACTGTACGCGCAAATGCTCATCGACTGTCATACTTTTGTAAGGGGTGAGCCAACACGGGCCGCAGTAGAAGAAGGGCAGTTAAAAAAAGTTTTCCTGGGGCAATAGAGCAAAAACGAGGTAAAGGAGAGGAGCAAAGCAGGCTCAGCCGGGGTCAAAACAGTACTCCTAATAAAATCAAGGCGTAGATAGAAAATTCGTTGTGTTTAGTATTCGAACGGTCGACTCCAGTATTCAACACTGTCTGGATAACTCGCTCTTGACCGCTGGCCTGACACAATTGTTGAATCCTAGGAGAGGGCAGAGCAAACGTAGGGTTCAACCTCCTGACTCCTGGAGTCAAGAAGAGGCTGGCCAAAACTCCTTCGTAGAAGAGCGGGAACATGAGGTGAGCAATGGAGGAAACGGTCTAGCACGGGCTTCTATGGCACATTCTCGTAAAGTCTTACTCGTCTTGCCAACTTGCAGTGGTCAACTTTCCAACGATCTAAGTGAAGAAAAAGAGGACAAAAAGAAATGATGGTGAGCATTCTATGATGTAGGGTGGGTATCAAATGCCATTGGCCAAACACACCTTTATCCCCCACCGAAAGGCCTTTGATCACGTGCATTCCTAATACCCTGGCACCCCCCAGCTAGCCAGCAAGGAAAAATATTCCAACTTGCTAGGGAGAAGCCGGCGCCGACCGACCGACCAACTAGCTCAGGGCTGCTGAGCCAGGCAGAATGAGACGGACGACTTTGCTCCCTTCTCTCCCGTATTTTCTCCTGAAGGATTAAAGGCACCTACGAATAGACATTGCACTCCTCGGAATATGGCGTCAGCTCTTACGAATGGTTTGATATGCCCCAAGAGCTTGGGTCTCGCTCCAGGAAACCCAACAGGCGATCTGATGAAAACCACTATCCTGAGATTCTGTCCATCCTGGGATCCTCTATCCTGGGATCCTCTATCCTGGGATCCTCTATCCTGGGATCCTCTATCCTGGGTACATACTTTCCTGTGACTGATTGTCCCAGGGACAGTCTATTCCTAGAACACAGTTTCCGGGGTATGGCCGATTCTGGGATCACTTATTCCTGTGATAGATAGTCCTGGGATCACGGGAGAGGCCCATCCAGTTCCTGCATTCGGGCAGGATTTATTGTATGGTTAGGTGCCTATAGCCGCACTAACAGGGCAGGTCGGGGTCGATTTCATTGATAAAGTAGAGGGGGAAGGTAGCTGCAGCGGTTGGTTATGTCCATGCGTAGCCTTGTGATGGCCGAGCTATGGGTTCTGGGAATACAAGGTACCTTGATTGATTGATTGATTTATTCATAGACTGTCCCAGCCGCCCTATCGGCAGCTATGCAGCGTTCAACTATCAATACATGTTTTGCTACTTCTTGCATTCGAAAAATGAGTCGCCCTGGCCCGGTTGACCTCCTTCTCCTGCTTCCAGCAGTACAACATATTCTTATAGTTATAGTGGTTGTTCTGTATCTTTGACTTGTTAGGCCTTTTCTGGCCCTCCTCTGCTTCTGTTTAATAATAGTCACTCGTCTGCGGTAAATTGAGCACCGTGGATGGATCTCCCGGAGGGCCCATCCTGTAATGACTGTGGCTGTTCGTTCTATATGCTTGGGGTGTGCTACTTGGAGTGCCGATGTTACCGTATGCGTGTGGCAGTGGAAGTGTTAGTGGCTTGCTCGCTGATATGTTCCAGGTCCGTGTTGACTTGAGGCCGCATAGGTGTTTCGTGATAAAAAGACGTATCTGGGACGCGTCTCCTTGCGTAAACGTCTGTTGGGACACAGGTCAACTGTGAAGTTGCAAGATATTATAGGTATTGGATTGACGTTCTGAGCTGTTGGTGGTATTGGTGTTGATGGTGTTGCTGTTATTGCGATGTCCATGTGTTGAGCCCATGACCCATGCACTCGCCTCTCCCCCGAGCCCAGCGCGTCATCATAAATTTCCAAGCCGTAAACCGTTGTCGGGCAGGACGAACAGAGTGACTCAAGTTCCGTTCTCCATCGTGGGGCGTACGTGAGAGGGGGCACGACTTCCTCTCTGGTACTGGGGCTGTGATGTTTGGTGTTTCGTGAGGTTCGGAGGCTCGGTTTTCGGCTCGTCGGGCGCGTCGTGAAAGGGGTATGATCGCGTTGTTGAGCTCCTTCTGGCACTCGGAGACAGCCAAACTGTTTCTCTGAGAGTTCCCAGCGGGCACCACGTGGAGGTGGGAGCTCGTCGCCCGCCTCGTTGATTTTCATTGGCGTAGGCCTTCATTGGCGCAGGCCTTCATTGGCGCAGGCCTTCCTTGGCGCAGGCCTTCATTGGCGCAGGCCCTCGTTGGCGCAGGCCCTCGTTGATTGATTGATTGATTTATTCATAGACTGTCCCAGCCGCCCTATCGGCAGCTATGCAGCGTACAACTATAAATACAGGAGTCCCGTCCTTCGCTTTCAGAGAGTAAGCCATTCCTGGTCGAATTGCTTCCCTATCTGCTCTGGTTGGTTTCCTTCAACATAGTCTCTCTATCTGTTCTATGTCTCTGCCTCGTCCGGCCTTTCCCGGCCTTTCTTAACTTCTGTATACTGGTTATGCACTCACATGCTAGTGATATTGGAGTACCGTGGACGGGATCGACTGGAATTGTCCTAGAAGCCCTGTCCTTAAGATTATTTTTGCTGCTTGTACCGCTATTGACGAGCTACTGAGAATGTGTTTAATGTCTACGCATGGAGACTTGTCTGCCTATATTCGGTGTCGTTTCTCTATCCAGTTTCGGCATTCCAGGAGGACGTATCGTATGGTCTGTGGCCCGCAGCCGCACTGACATTTATCGGTGTTGGCTTTGTTGATGGCGTGAAGATACTCTCGCAGGCTAATCTTGCCTGTGCGCATTTGTGTGATTGCTGAACTGACTGCTCTATGTGTTTTTAAGTGTGTATCAAGGATTGCTTTTCCTGGCCGGATCCCGAGACGAAAGAGATTTCTACCATTTTTTGCGTTTTCCCACGATGTCTTCCATTCGCGTACCATCATTTGGCGGATAGCAGTTTTCGTGATTACTATCAATGTTCGTACCAGGCTCGGTTTAGGTTATTCGGTGGCTTGGGCGGGTTTAGCGGCTTCCTTTGCCGCTCAGTCGGTTTTTTCGTTCTCTGGAACTCCCACATGTGCTGGGATTTAGCGAAACTTGATTTCCTATTCTAGCTGTCGGAGACTGTCGAGCGCGCGTATGGCCTCGACAAGAATATATTGGCCCAATGGGTGCTTGAGGTTCCTAATCGATTGGATGGCGGCTTGGTTGTCGGTGAAGATGGCACATTTTCCGGGAGAGGTACTTGTTGCGTGGATGTCAAGTACTATCTTCAAAGCAAGCGCAAGGCTCTTGAGCTCTGCCGTATAAACGGTAGACATGCTCGACACGTCCATGTACTGAGTTCGTTTTGTGTAAATGTCGCTAACTCGGAGCGAGGATGTTATAGCAGCTGCACCAACGTGATCTTCGATACTACTCTTATTAGTATAAATGCACATTGTTATAGGCTCTGTCGCATTATGCTTTTTGATCGCGTCCTCGGCGGACTCATTGATACGGGTAACCGGGGGGGTCCATCATGGCAGCACAACGTGCAGTTGGCGTTTTTTAAGTCGATCAAGTTGCACCACATACTTGCGTTCTAACATGCTCGAGAATCGGTCAAGGGGGCTCTGTTCGTTTCCCTCCACTATAGCTATATCGTCGTATAGGGGGGACGTTCTTATGCGCATTATTGCTTCTAGCGCTGTCTGTTCGAGCTGCTATTGTACCGGAAGCAGGTGTGCTTCTACGTCTGCTGCTGCCCCGGCGGTTATTCGGAATGTCCCAGTGATGATTTGGACCGCTCGTCTCTGGATTCTTCTGATGACTTTGATTATGGCGCTACCTCTATTATGGTCGTTTCCGGGGATGTGCTATGCGGAGTATCTATAAAGCATTTGCGGTATTATCATCGCTCTGTATATCTGCCGAAGGTTGATCATTCCTGTTTTTCAGGTCGAGGATGCGAGGGCCGATAGTGCCGAAAGCTGTTGCGTGGCGCCTGTCTCTAGCTTTTCGCGGTGGTTTTTCCACCGTAGCCTGGTATCTATATGAATGCCCAAGTAACGGCACGAGGGGGAAGCCTTGACCGTGTTGTGAGGCAGGCGAAGGGCGTGTGTGTTGTTTGCCCTAGGATCTCTTGTGAAGTGTACAAGCTCGTACTTCGCCGGTGCGAATTGGGAGCTATGCTTTACTGTCCACTGTTCGGCCTTCTGGTGGATTCCCTTCAGGGTCTTGCAGTTGCGCTGTGACGTTGGGTCTACCGCTAGGATTGATATGTCGTCGATATAACCTATCGCCTCTGTATCCTCCGTTTTATATGCTTCGATAAGGTCGGCATTGTAAAACAGGTACAAGATTGGTGAGACGGGTGATCCTTGTGGAATCCCCGTTTGTATAGGTATCGAGGTGGCAGTGTATTCCTGCAGCTTGAGAGTAGTGGTTCGGTGGCTAAGAAAGGATGCAATCTAGCGTATGATCTTTTCGCTGACACGACGCTTCCGGAGGTTATGTATGAGTCGTTCCGGGGAGACGTTGTCGTACGCTTCTGATACGTCCAGCAAGAGCAGGGTGGCTATCTTGCCCTCTGACCATGCCTGGTGTATCCGTTGAAGGAGGAAATGCATGGCATGCTCGGTTGATGCCAGTTTCTGGCCTCCTGTATGGCGGCTGGGGAGGAGCTTATGGACATCGGCCATGTAGGCCAACCTGTTCGCGATGATGGCTTCTAGGTCCTTATCTAGCGTGTTGAGGAGGGCAATTGGCCGGTACGTCTTCGGCTGCGTATAGTTATCTTTCCCGGGTTTCCGAAGGACTACTGTAATGGTGTCCTTGAAGTGTGTGGGATAATAGCCCTGTTTGAGGCACGCGTTGAAGAGCTCGAGAAGGCTAGGAAGAAGGATGTCAAGCGTCTGATGAAGGGTGCCGTTGCTAATGCCGTTAGCGCTGGAGGTCTTGTTTGGGGAGGCTCTGCGCATTGCCCTCTCTATTTCCGCCACGGTGATAGCCGGGCATTCAATAGGTTGAGGGTATTTATAATTGTCCGTATTTGACAAGTCTGCTTGGGGCGGTGGCGGGAAAAAAGTTTGGCGGAGCACTTCCGCCTTCTTCTCCGGTTAGTGGACGGTTCCTCCATCCGGTTTCACGAGCGACGGTATAAATGCAGGAGCTGTGTTGTGCCTGTTTCGGGCCCATTTTACCAGGTTCCACAGACCCGTTTGCGATGCGGATGTCTCTTCAACTCGCTGTCAATGGATGTTACGGAACATCTTTTGAATAAGTCGGCCCTTCCTGTTTCGCGCCTGCCAATAGGCTTCGTAATCCTCTTTCTGTCGTGATCGTTACCACCTTTGGCGAAGCTGTTAGACTTCAGTGCATAGGTCTTTGCACTCCTGATTAAATCCTGCGATCGAGCGTGGAGACGGGTTCGATTAGGGGGTTGATGCCTCGATGCCGGCATCCAGGGCGCTGATAATAGAAGAGACGAATTTGTCGATACTATTCTTGTCTCTCAGCTCCAGGGTGCCACTAGTTCGGGATAGATGTGTTTTAACGGTTCTCCGCAGAATTTCCATATTTGTCTTTGATCATAAACGTTTCTTTGTCGGGTTCGCCGGTTGCCAGCTCCAATCGAGTGCTAAAGAGATTGGGAGGTGGTCAGAGTCGCAGTCCAGCTTCCTATTAATCCTATAGTGAATTAAATGATTTGCTAAATCTTCTAATGCAAAAGCTAGATCGATTATAGACTCCCCATCCTTCCAGCGGTGGGTCGGTGTTCCGGGCTCCGTGAGGAGGTGCAGTTAGAATTCTTCCATGATTGTGAGAAGGCCTTCGGCATTTAGTCTATTGCCTGCACGTCGATGTGCTGTTGACCAGAGAGGGTGGTGCAGGTTAAAGTCCCCAAGCATGATGGTCTCGATAGGTGAGTCTAACGCTCTGATCGCTTCTGTTAGTGTAGACAGTGTGTTGGTTCCTATCTCGTTGTATACATTGAATATATTGACCATTCTGTTGGAGTAGGGGTTGACAATTTGCAGGCGGATGATATCCTTAGAGACGTACGACACACTCCAAGTGCTAGGATCGATCCTTTTACTGATATATAAGCATACCCTTGTTGCGGGGTCGGCCAGATATGTGAGTTGAAAGTGCGTTTTGAGGGGGTGATATGATGTCTCGATAAACGGGTTCCTTCATGGCTCCTGGATGGCCAGAATGTTGAAATTAAGGATTCTGGGATTCCGGAAAAGGCTGGCGAGGACGACGTCTCTTGACTTTTGGACGTTGTACTGTAAGATGCGCAATTCTTGGTGTCTTAGTATTAGATGACGGGTGCTGCGTCGGGACTATCTATGCGAGATTGGCTCCGAGCTGCTCTCGTTCTTAGACGGGTTGGCGAGCGGCTCCGTGAAACTCGGGTTCTTGACGGCCTAGGTATCCATTTCGGAGTGAGGGCGTCATGTTTCCCCCTTTCGAATTGTACTGTTAGGTTTCTCCACGAATACTCTCTCTTTCTCTTGATGTGCCTGCGCAGTTCAGCGGCCGCCGCGAAGTCTTTGCCGCAGTACATGCATATCCTCATGCAGTGGGCGATTCGGAGTTCAGCGTCTCGTGTCGGCCAGTTGCTGTATATTTCCTGGTGTCCTAGGCAGTTACATGCTTTATAGATGTTTCTCTAGGCTGTGCGAGTATTTGTTGCCATGGATGTTGGAACCGACCCTACCGTTCGAGGGTCGTGCAGCCCTTCCTCGGCGGCATTGTTGTCCAGGTTAGCCAGCCATTTGTCTGCGTCAGTTATGTCGAAATCGAACTCCTCAAGTAAGGGTTCTACCGGGTACATAGGTTGCTGGGATGATGCTAATTCGGCTAGAGCAGCCTCGACCGTGCCCGTCCTTGGAATGATATCTAGTGCTAGGCCGGCCTCTTGGGGTTGCTCTGTTGCCGACTGCTGCGATGTCGGTACTTGTTGTTGTGCTGATGCTACGCACTCTTCTGCGGCTGGCGCGTCGGGGAGTGCTTGCGCGGCTATGGTCTCCTGGTATGTTTGCTGTTCTTGGGTACAGTCTCTATGCATCTGTGTGGGCTCTTGAGCGATGGCCGCGTGTTCCGAGGATTCTTTACAGGGGATGTCTATTGTGATGATATGGTCGGGAATAGGGTCCTGCGCGTGGCGAGTCCTCTTCCGCGGGTTGTTGTTCTCACAAGGTTCGTCTTTTGGTGTCACCTGCCAGTAGATGTTCCGAACCTGTTTCGCTTGTTTAACTCGACCCATCTCTTTCTTCCTTGCTGGACAGGCATTGCTCCATGCCGTATGGGCATCTTTGCAGACTGGGCATCTGGGAGTGAAGCCTTCGACTCCTTTCTGCTCGTAGTGCTTGGTCTCATGTAGCTCTGCGCAATAGCCGCATGTTTGGGCTGCGTTGCACTGAGTACCGATGTAGCCGTAATTATAGCAACGAAAGCATTGCTTGACTCTGCAGGCGCGGTTATAGAGTTGATATGTATGTATCTGTCTGTCCCAAGCCATCCCTGCGTAGATGATGGCGTTGGCCATTTCTGGATCCGTGAATTCTACCACGATTGATGATGCGCGTTTAAGGGGCGATTCCCGAGTTAGCCATCCAACATATGAGATCTTTGCACTGGGAATGACTGTGTAGTTGTCTGCTAGTATTTGCTGGATGGTTGCTTTCTGGTTCTTGACATTGATACTGTTTGTAGAAATACCGTGCACGATAACTCCGTAGGTTGGCACAATGAGTTCCGCATATTCCCCTAATCCGTTGGTCCATTGTCTATTCTCTTTAAGCTTCACAGCCTCGGTTGTAGAGGAGGTGAAGATCTGGATGTCACCACTTTTCAGCTGGTGGACGGCCACCACCGCCACCGACTTAGTGGCTGTGTGGTTTTTAATAGATGTCTCAATATGCTGTTTTATCTTGATGGCGGGGAGCGCTCGAAAGCGCTGGGCAATTCCATGATCTTTGAGTCTAACTGTTATTGCTCGGTCCTTGTATGCCGTGACAGTGGATTCATTCTTGGAATTTCGCGCGCTTTGGGGGACTGGTAAGGGTAATACTGGAGCGCCTCTGTCTTGTGCCGCTATCTGCGCCCAGGTTGCAGCTAGTCTGCCTCCGTTGAAGTTGGTAATATTCGGTGCAGCGATACTGAGGCCCACAGAATTTTTAATGATCGAAATGTCTCTCTGAATGTTCTGTGTACATTTAACTGCATCCTGCATATGGTGGACGATGTCGTTTAATGGGGGCTGCTGGAGCACCTTGCTCGCAAGGGCAATAGTGGATGAGATATATTGCTGCACTATCTTCCACGGTACTTGATTCTGCCTGCCTTTTTCCACGTCCTGCAATTGATGGCATGCTTCTCGAAGGTATGTGGCGTGCTCGTTGATGTGTTCCGGTCTATTGTTTACCTGCGGCCACTTTGGCGCCATTACAACGAATTGAACGCGTTTTCACGCGTTTTCACGCGTTAATTGATGTAATCGCCCAATAGGATATAGGTGAACTATAGAGATTGCAAAAATTTACGCGTTTTCAAAAATTTGTTCTGAGCTGGGGGTGGTGTTTCCGCGCAGGCCCTCGTTGGCGTAGACCCTCGTCGGCGTAGGCCCTCAGTTGATTTTCATTGGCGTAGGCCCTCGTCGGCGTAGGCCCTCAGTTAATTTTCTGTTAAGATAAGTGATAGTAAGGTTAATTCTTTATTAGTTGGCTTAAAGAGTTATCTTTACAGGGGCGGGATGTCTCATATATATCTGTTCTCAATCCCTGCCATAAGGTTCAGCCACCGTGATATTCAACATTTTCGTTGGCGCAGGCCCTCGTCGGCGTAAGCCCTTGTCGGCGTAGGCCTTCGTTGGTGCAGGTCAATATAAGGGCCTACACTATACTTGGGGTGTATGAGGGTATAATGCCAAGCCCGGAGGGTGGAACACACAATAATACGGAAGAATAATTTGACCGATCGCCAACTATTTGCTGACGTACGCCCCCTTTCAGCGGGCCCTATCCCCACCTAAAACATCAATGGTTGTACACTATTCTTCGTCCTGCTATAGAGCTAATGGCTAACAGCAGCTCCCCAGACTTCAAAGCACTCTTCTTAAGAGCGGAGGAAGAACGGAAGTGGGCTGAGGAAGAGCGAAGACGTGAAGCAGAGTTGAGGGGACAAGCAGAAGAACGCCAGCGACAAGCAGAGGAAAGCCAGCGACAGGCAGAGGAAAGCCAGCGACAGGCAGAGGAAAGCCAGCGACAGGCAGAGGAAAGCCAGCGACAGGCAGAGGAAAGCCAGCGATAGGCAGAGAAAGAAAGGGATCAGGATCGAGAACAAACGCGAAAAACGACTTTTATTGAGTTCACTCGACATTGCCACAACCTGTTTTCGCGGCCTTTGAGAGCCGAAGATCCGTCTCGCTCTACTACGGGGAAGATATTAGCGTCCATTGGCAAATGTTGTCCGCTACGATTTCGTCCGTGGATTGATTGCGAAACTAGACAGCAAGAAATCTACTGCTCTGTTTGCAACTATTTAGAGCTATTGAGGCAAGATGCTGAGCAGCTCTTTTTTTCGCGCCACGTGCTAGAGGGCTTCGGAAAAGAACTTAGAAGACCTATAAGCAGTGAACAAGATTTGGAGAGCTACGAACGATTTGATGTGGAAAATCATGTTCGTGACATTATCGCAGCGCTCTACGAGAAATCTGCCGTTTAACACGAGTTTCACTTAAGTGACGGAGTCAGATTTGATAATCACGTAAACGCTCTTAATTCTTAAGTTGAATTATTACAACCGAGAGAATTGTCGATCTCGCGGTCTTCCAGACCGGATTAATTTTGCATATACCGTGGATCTTTAAAAACTATCTTTATAACGGTTGAGTACAAATCTTCTTATAAACTAAGTGTTGAAAATATTCGCTCCGGGTTGCGATCGATGGAATTCTGGGATAAGGTGGTCGCGTCCGATTCTATCTCTACGCAAGAACCTGAGAAACTGAGATATAATGTAGCCCGGCTCACGGGCTTGGTGCTAGCTTAAGAGTTCTATGTGATGATCTAAGAAGGGCTCGAATACTTCTACTTGACGAATGGATTAGCGGTAGTTCTGCTGCAAGTCTCTTATAATGACCCGACAACTTTATACTATTATCTCTGCGAGCCCAACATGAAAGTGAATCCTGAGAATGATCAAAGCCTTCGGCAGCCGGCAACAAGTATTGCCCGTGTGCTATGCCTCTGTCTTATGAGCTTTAGTTCAAGTTTGCGTGACCAGAATTGGCGAAATAACGCGAAGGATCTACTTCCAGTATAGAAGACGAGTTTTGACCACGAGCGTTTTAAAATCCCAGATGCGGAACTGCGACAGATCTCTTCAAATACATAAAATACTCTCTCAGTATCTACGAGCTCCGAAGGTTCCGTTTCAGTGTTTTTACTATTGTCTCCTCTCAAATCCCCTACAAAGAGATGTCGACCGCCAACTTGATCTCGAATTCAATGTGCACCCTCGGCTCTAGTCTTACGCAATGACTCTTCCGATTCTGATAAGGATTCGGCGCTTAGAGAGTAGAAGCGTTGCTTCAATCGAGTCATCTCGTCTCTGTTGTCCCCATCCGTGTAACGACCGGCACGCCAGACAGGCTCCGGACATACCCATAACAGTTAAAAGCAGCATCATCAGACGGAGTTTTGTACTCAGCGATGTCTACTCAGTCTGCAAGAGAGAAGTCTACTAGACGAGTACTGCCCGAATGTAACATTCTACCAGAAGAGAGGAAACGGCAATCGACACCTCATCAATACCGAGATATTGGTTCAACGGATTAAACAGTAACTGGATGAAGATATCGATGATTGTATATCTATGGGAGGCTGTGGAGTATCTGGGGCGCCGTTCAAAATCACCTGTGCAACGTATGGCTATACAGTTATTGGTAAAGGAACTACTTCTTATCTCTGGAACGAGGTATCACGCGAAGCAGACATTTATTGTATCTTTTCGCGAGTGTAGGGTTCGGTAATTCCGGTGTTTCTCGGAGCGATTGACTTGGCTAAGATCTACTTCTTGCATGGAGCCGGAGAGATTCGACATATGCTATTCATTACGTGGGCAGGAAGGCCGATCAGCGAATCCGAAGCAAGAAGCTCTTATATCTTTAATTCTATTTCAAAGTCTATAAACAAGCTTCGCTCATTGGAAGTATTATATTAGGATCTTTGACTGGATAATTTTCTGTGGAACGATGAGCTAAGCCGGGTTTTAATTATTAACTTCTATCGTTCGGTGTTGGACCCTCAATTGAGAAATAAGCGGATGAGGCTACCTAGGAAGATCTCTTGCGAAACAGATACATGTAAGCGGAAACGACCTCGTCTAATCTGACATCTAATAGTAATAGCATTACATATAGGCATTATAACAAATTGAGTCGACTTGAAAGAGTCAAAATAAATACTCTCATAATTTATAACTCCAATGAAAATTATTTTGCCAACCAACAGAACGCGTTTATTGAAGCAGAAACAGTGCTGTTTCACCGGCAAGGCCATGCCGCGAGGAAACCATCTGGCTGGGCACCTAAAATTGAAGGCCATTGGGATCTTGTACGTTACGATATGTAATATCGTGTTTATATCTAGGTTTATATTCTCCTAATTGTAGCTGTCCTGATAGAACTTTATCTGGTTTTCCAAACGGATCGATCACGCCTGGTGCGGAGTCAATGAAAACAGGGAGCAGTTGGCCATGTATATTCTTGATATGAAGCTAAGTAAGGCGGGCCCAAGAAATGGTAAAAAGATATACAGATGAAGTACTTGGGTCAAGATTATGAAGGATGACGGGTCTATCGGGACGAATGCCAGAGTTTCTTCCCGGACAAACATTCTTTCCGGTCTCCTTTCGTAATCGTCCCCATTCGTCCCCATTCGTCCCCATTCGTCCCTTTTCGCTTTTACTACGTTAAGCTTGATCCCAATACACCTACTCCCTAAGGGTATCAGTATAGCATACCCTTCGATGATAACACCCAGCTGCAGCTGTACTGGCCATCGTGGTATCTATCAGAGCTGGCCTCGACAAAACGCCGTTCTTCGTGTGTCATCTTGTATGCGGATCTGCCCCTATTGCGCGAAAACATATTCAAACGCCAGTCGGCTACGCAAGCATTTAAGATCATCTTTTTACAGAGATAAAATCATCATGGTTGAAACCGAACGAGCTGGGGTGAGAGGTATCAGGTATGGCCGTTGTCGTCTCCTGTTGACATCTTCTTACTAAAAGACCAGTGAACCCGGCTATACCCTTCTATCCCTCGAACCAGCTCCATTTTCTCCTCAACACTCCCCGATAATAGAGGAATGCGATATTAATTGTACCGCCGCGCCAGCTTAGACCGTGGAGGGAATGGCAGAAAGGATCAGCGCTTTATTCGGTGTGGCCTTTAATGGCTTGGTACATGTCTATATCTCTCTCTCACAAGTTCCGTCCCCCGTCAAGTCCATTTGGCTATCTTCTACTGCTTCTCTTCCGGTGCTTCTCCCTGCTTTCCAATGCTGGTCCAACCGCCCCCCATCTCTCCGTGAGATGGTATGTGAAACGCTACAGTCGATAGCATACCGTTTCTCACCTAAAAGGGACGATGAATTGACATTCCCGGTCAATTATCAAAGGGAGGTGGATGCGTCTGTGGATTCTGGTATCGCTATTGCCCAACTCTTAGACCCGGATCCCTTAAAACCCGTATTTCTCACTGGGTTGCGACTACCGATTCTGGCCGAGCTTGGATTCCGCTGTCCTTCCGACTTGTGCACGGTCGCGGAGCCCATGGAAGAATTGAACGTCCAGATTAACCTGACACTGAAGTTTTCCTTTGTTAACCTCTATATTGATAAAGTTTGTCTGTCTTATGCGAGTCTTCCGAGCTAATACCGTGTAAAGATTATAGCGCAGACGGAGTCTCAGCACTTGTGGGTAACTGTCGGAAGATCTGGCTTCTGTATCTCCCGTCTCGAAACAACTTGGTTGCAATGAGGACGGTGGACGGCCAGAGAGGTAAGCTGGCGCGGATCATGTACCGACTAGAGGGGGGAATCATGGTGAAGACCACTGTCGCTCAGTCATTGTATATCCCTGCTGGATGCATTTATGCCACCTTTACATTGCAGGGTGGTTTTCTCGTTGCGAGAGATTTTACAACGTCTATATCTATCGGTGCTATTAGTGCTTACATTTCCAGCGGCTTGGAGGATATGTTTATATCGCAGGCTCGCGAAGCCTGCTGGGATTGGTTTTCTCGTTGCTTGGATGTATCTTTAGCGCATGGCCAGTTTGACCGGGCGATCCGGGCTTGGATGGATGCTGAATCTTGCCTTGCAATCTGGGCCTCTTCGCACCGGTATTGGCGCACGGCTATGCGACGTATTTGGGATCTTTATGTACAGGAGATACTAGAGCAATGCCCTTGTGGAACGCAAGGGGACGCTGTGCCGCAAGACCATCTGTATTTAACTTATCTCAAATGTCTGCTTCCCCCGTCAAAGATATGTCGACAGAAAAGGTCTGATGTGGTATATTAAAATAAATTACAAAGGATCTTTGTTTATAGCAGCTAGACTATGTGATTATTTCCTCTAGTAGTGTTTACAGGGCGAGAATCTTTCTCATCTACCGGAAATCAGGGTTTTCCACACTCCAGATCCAACGCTTTGTCGGCGTTGTGCTGTAAATGGAGCTGTAGCATACCCTCGAGACCATCTCCTCTGGAGCAAGCGAGACTGCTGTATCCCAGAGCGTGATCGTCCGGTTGGTACTGATTATGTAGTGGTAATGGGCGTCTTCTGGCTATCTTTGTTCCAGGTTCTTATGGAGATGCGGTGGGAAGCCATCCTCTGTTTGAAACTCGGTCATGATTTCCTCTCTCGTGTATAGCCATGTATATGTCACCATGTAGCGCCCATCCTCTAAACTTCTCAGATCTGACACTTTCGCATACCCATCAGGCTGTTCCCCTTGGCAAACGGTGACAATGTCCCCGAGACGGATTGACCAGACGTCTAAGGATGCATACGGGACCTATACTAGTTCCTTCCATGGTATGGCACCCTTAACTGGAGTTGGGCAGAAATCACAAACACCCTCCCGTTTTACATGGTATAAGACTTGGGCAAGCGGGGGAGGCGCGACTGTATTCGGTGCAGTAACAGGTAACGGGAGATGGATATCGGGACCGGGGTGTATATCTATCAGTTTGGATATGCGGTCAGAATGGCACGCTTTCGATCAATTATAAAGCAATTATACAATCCTTACTTAGGTCCTTTTGTTGCTGGGCGCCGGGGCCCAGCTCCAGTGTTACACAATCCGTTATACCAACATTGTCGTCCAAGGGCCCCTCGATACTGACAGTGTCCGCTAGGAAATTTCTAGCCAGCTGGATTCCTTCATCGGCCACATTCTGTGAAGGGTCGTCCCATGCCGATTCGTATAAGTGGTTAGCTACAGAGGTAACACCCTCGCCCATAGCTGTCCGTTGGGTGCAGCCGTTGGGCATTGTAACCATAAGCAATGAAAGACGGGACTGGAGGCCCTATTTATGGAACACGGAAGAGAATCCCATGGACACGAAAAGAAATGTTTCCATGGAATGATCTCGAAAGTTATGTGGGGCGCATGCTTATTTTATGTTATTCCAAACCCACGCAACTGATATCTGCTGTTATGAAAGTCGGTCAATCTTCAAAAATTGTCCATCAGTGGAAGTGCTCAATCAACGTAACTGGTCTAATTAAATGAAACGCCATCTACATTTCGCTGGCTTGGACACATGACCGGTTGGATGCCGTATGTCTTATGGCCACTAGAGCTCTCGATCCATGAACGGTACAAGTCCACGGTCAGGGAACACAGACGATTACCAGTCCTTTGTTTTAGTCCCGGTAAGGTCAAAGACGCCATGGTTTAGGGCCAATGTCCGAGGCACTTATGCCTGCGGCCCGGGTGTTGGATCCACAGACAGAAACCCAATGACCTAAGGCCCAGGGCCCTAGCCGTCGAGCCACAGACCATGCGGGTCCTGCGACCGTGGTCTCAGGACCTACTTGGTCTCAAAGATGCCGACTGGCGACCGTTACTTGTATAAGACCTCTTCAGTCGTTAAACTACGCGTGGAAGACACTACTGGACTACTGACCGCGTTCTCTGCCATAGTAGATTTTACTCTAGCATGTAGCCTATCATCACTCGTCGTCTGGCCCATTAGGGTAATAGGGTATTATGTAAAGTACATTGTATTTGTGAGAAAAGCCCTTTAACTACACTACGAGGAGACACTTCATTGCAACATGCCGAGTGAGGTGGGTTCATTGATGCGGCAGACCGCCAAGGCCTTGCGGCTTGCGAATACTGGTAACTTCTAGGCCGGGGTTGAAGGGACGCAATTCTTTATCTTAATTAAGTATTGCGACAACACCCCATGTCCTTAACCTGCGTCCTGCGTCCGGTGTCCGAAACACAACCCCTCCGGAGACCACTGGCAAATAGCGATGATCACTGGCTTCTACTGACGATCACTGGCTTCTACTGGCGATCACTGGCGACCACTTTACCCTGTTGGTCTAGGTGCGGCCACTGTACATTCTGGCGAATACTCCCTACGCACCTTTTATGAGTTGTGCGCCGCGTCCCTGGCATCGTTTAGTGTTCAGTGGCTGCCCTTGGGGATTGATTATCGAATCTGAAACGTTGTTGCCTTCACTGCCACAATAACTTATACTCGATAGCACTCACCCGCGCCCTATGTTTTATTCTCGATGCCGCTGTCTTATAATATTCTATAATCCAGTACGCACAATTCCGCGATGCGTTTAAACTTGCAGGCATTTTGCGTTTGAATTCTTCAAAAGGGCCTGACCTATATGATTCTATCGCGATACTTTAGGCTTGTGGGCCTTATTCGTTCAGCGTCCTCCAGCAGCAGCATAGGATGAGAGAAAATGTTTGCAGTGATAAAAAGATGCCGCTGCTGGTCGCCGGTGGTCACCAATGGTCGCAGGCACCTGGTATACCACCGGCTACTCCAGTTTGAAAACGAAGAAAGCATAATGACCACATGAACGCTTGGCACGAATACTTAAACCCAGCTTTTCTCCTGTCCGTGAAGCCCGAGGCCACTGAACGTATAAAACATGGCGATAAATTTGAGAAAGATTCAACATCGGAGGAGTGAGGGTCTTAAGTCAAAACGCCAGCAGCGAACCCGCCGGAAAAACAACCTGTTCCTAAAGTCGTTCGAGTTCTGCAAGGTGTGTGACGCGGACATCATATTGATGGTTCGGTTAAAACACAATGGACAGATCTCGGTTTTTAACTCCGACAGCCAATGGAACCCCTCGCAAGAGGAACTGGTATGATTTTATCCCAAGGTTTATCCTAGTATGTTTTCTAACTAACTATGTATAGGCCGTATATTACCCAAAACCGCAACGAATAGAGTGGGAAGATTTAGCTGCCAGGTATATAGACAGAACTCAGTCGAAAAGTCCTAGTAACAAAGCAATTACCTGTGACCCGGAGGAAGCCAATAGACATGAGACAGCGCCATCCGACGCCTAGGTTCCTTGCATCTGAAGAGTTGTGCGAACACAACGGACAGTATAGGTATAGTGATCTTAATGTGGGAAATGGGTCGATAGCTGATTTCTGTTAAATCCCACTTAGGATAAGGCCCCAAAGGCACTGGACTTGGCGATGTATTAACCTATGGCATTCCTGCTTGTGCCTCTTCCCGTCTTAATGCTCCACGAAGACCCTACTGATGCAATCGAGGTAGTTACTGCCCTTTTCGAGTTGCAGCATAAGATAGTTTCAGTCCGAAATTGATCTGGCATCCTTGTTATGGCAAGCCCGTCGGATCAATCTACACGAGACAGCATTATCCGGGCCCTAGTTTCTTTGCACTCATGTACTTGGGTGAGCGTAACGGACAATATAGATAGTGATACTTAGACATTGAGGTGTGGCGGTACTTTACTTCTTTGAAATTGAAATTAGTAACAGTGTCAAATTGTTGTAAACACGGCTACTAACAGTAGTCCTATTTTGACGGCAGTCCTGTTCTGACGGCAGTCCTGTTCTGACGGCAGTTCTATTTTGACAGCAGTTCTGTTCTGACG
This sequence comes from Aspergillus sp. S1802E, assembly GCA_023627535.1. NCBI lineage: Eukaryota > Fungi > Ascomycota > Eurotiomycetes > Eurotiales > Aspergillaceae > Aspergillus > Aspergillus sp. S1802E. The sequence continues at coordinate 33,309 of JAMAHN010000026.1, forward strand.
GCAGTCCTATTTTGACGGCAGTCCTGTTCTGACGGCAGTCCTGTTCTGACGGCAGTCCTATTTTGACGGCAGTCCTGTTCTGACGGCAGTCCTATTTTGACGGCAGTCCTATTTTGACGGCAGTCCTGTTCTGACGGCAGTCCTGTTCTGACGGCAGTCTTGTTCTGACCACAGTCCTGTTTTGACCGCAGTTCTATGCTGCCCAGAGCCATGAGCAGCCTTTCATATTTGATCCGCAGACGGTGGCTCGGCTTAGGGCTCATTCATGAATATTGCTCGTACGGCCATGAGTAGGGTTTCCCATGGCAAGGAACGAAATAGGAAGCATTATTTGTGTCGTAATATGTGATATGAACACTATTTTATGATCATTAGATTAAGAAGACTGTTTTGAGAGAGAACCCTTTTTGTGAGGACCCTCTTGTGAGGAAATATACTGTGAGAGCCCAGACTTGGAATAGACGGCCAGCCAAGAGGGGTAATGACATGTGCATTGCCCTGAGCCTCAGGTACACGGTTAGCTGCGGTGGTGCACTGCGGTGGGTACCCGCATTCCGCAGACGATTACTTCAAATGTACTAGTCTAGATCAGAATGAAGTCCGCCCGCCACTCGCTGTCTTTGACGGCATCATTCTCTTACATGGACTTGGAGTTTGGTTCCGTAGCTTGAGACAACATTTCGTGAATAGTCAACACGCGAAACCAAACTATGTTTGTACTAACTATTTGTAATTCTTTTACCCCTTCACCCTTACGTGTCAGTGGACCGTTTCCCTCACTAAAAGGTGGATAACGACGGTAGCCGAGGACAGCGCGGACTCTATCCATTGGCATAGGCCATCGTTGATTTTCCATGCCCGCACACAGGTATTTTGACCGTTTGGCGATCATTGTGACATTATTGACAAGGGAAACTTGGGGGCTTAAAATAGAACTGGGTGCCTTACAGTATAAACCATGTCGCCACTGCATTTTGTATTGTGAAAGTTAAGGCCAACTCATTTTGATATCAAGACAACAGCGTATAAATCTGAGGGGTTGATTATTCGTAGCCTTACACTAAAAAGAAGTATAATGCCTGAGCAAAAAAAGGTGCCTCTCTTGCAACCCCTAAAAAGGTGCGCAGGGTACACCCCGCTCATGATGCCAGGGACTATGGGCCACAGACCCGTTAGTCTTGGCACACTTGCGACACTAAAAGGGTGCGCGGTGTAACAGACACGTTGACAATTTTGAATATCTATGCCGTTCGATATGAGATTAACATGCTATAATAAGGGCTAAATTCAAGCGTACCGCTTTTGAAAGCCTGGACTTTAGTAATCGTGGTCCACCGGCGCTAACAGAATGTGCATTTGAACTTTTGCACAAATATAGCATTAGCTCTTTCGAATATAAATATCCCGTCCGGCAGACTTCCCAGATAAATTCCAGATCTTCACTTACAAGTGACAATGTCCTCGAGAAGGAACACGCCGAATCCAAATCCACTTCAGGGTTCAAAGACAAGGAAGTCGATTCGCCAGAAGCGAGACCGTCGCAGAATCAGCTTAATTAAGAAATCTGCTGAGTATAGTAAGATTTGCGATGCCGATGTTTGCTTAGGCATACGCATCAGGGAGACTGGTCGAGTATACATCTTTTCTGCCGATGCTTCAGGATTTTGGGCATTTATGGGGTCCCAATTAGTATAAGCCCTAGACATAACCACCCTCTTCAATAACTAACTTTATCAGACCACGTACTACCCTACTCCAGACCAGATAATTGATCAGAACACCGGTATAAGAGACCAGGATAATTTGGCAACTCAACAGAAACTAGATGCTGAAAACCAGCACTCTATATCAGAGACTAAGCACCGTTAGATACGGAGAAATAGGGCTCTAATACTTTGTAAGGCAATCTAATATTTTCAGTTCGAACACTCGTTATTTAAGTTTTAGTGACCGTGTTTCTGACTCCTAAATTATATACAGGATATAATCTATAAATGTGACCCAGGGTTTGACGAACCACGAGTGTTTCACAGATTGATGTCCTCAATCGCAGTCAGAATTTCCATGTATAGAGCATACTGTTGTTTTGATCTACTTAATAGCAGCGCGGGAGATGGAACTGGTCTGCTAGTACGATAAATAGTATAACATATTATACTAGTGACGATTCCTGCTTCCTTAGAATACGTGGATTCATAACAACCAGTGACACTATTATAATAATTATGATATTAACAATGCTTTGATGTAGAAACGTCGACGTTATGGGGTTTCAACGTAGAGGCGTAACGTTGATGGTTCTCAATGTAGAGATGTCAATATTGACGGGGCTTCAACGTAGAAATGTCAACTTTGACGGGATTTCATATAAGCGTCGAGCTATTTGCCTCCAACGCGCCCTGATTCTGTGTAGCATAGTGAACGATAAGATGGACTAAAAATATTATACTTATGATTAGCAGCCTTAATGAGTACAGAAAATTATCTTGTCAACTAAGGGAAAGCCTGTTGCGACAACACCCCAGCTTCTGTCCTCAACCTGCGTCCTGCGTCCGGTGTCCGAAACATGGAGTGGTGATGACTAGTAGTTAGTTATAGCCCTGTTTTGAGCGAAGCTACTAATAACAACAAGCCTCTGAACTGTCGGGACGAGCGGCAAAAAACCAATATATAGAATACTGTTACCACCATATTCGCGCACCTGAATGATTTTCTTGTCCTGTTTATAAGTTTTTGAGTGCTCTATTTGTAAGATTTTAATAGGAACGGAGGATTATTATGTCTGAATGAACTGCTAGTGATTGTATGGATTGAGAGTGTTAGTAGCCATGAGGAAACCGCTGTGTTGGGAGGACTACTGCGTCCGGATGGTTATTGCGTTTGGAAAACTATTCCGTCTGGAGGACTACTGCGTTTGGAAAACTATTCCGTTTGGAAAACTATTCCGTTTGGAAGGCTATTCCGTTTGGAAGACTACTGCGTTTGGAAGACTACTGCATTTGGAAAACTATTGCGTTTGGAAGACTATTCCGTTCGGAGGGCTATTCCATCCGGAGGACTACTGCGTCTGGAGGATTACTGCATTTGGAGGGCTATTGCATTTGGAAGACTATTGCGTTTGGAGAGCTATTCCGTTCGGAGGGCTAATGCGTCCGGAGGACTACTGCGTCTGGAGGATTACTGCATTTGGAGGGCTATTGCATTTGGAAGACTATTGCGTTTGGAGAG